>CAEGAF010019950.1:0-49512 GCA_903067075.1 Micropoecilia bifurca | reverse complement strand
ATATATATATATATATATATATATATATATATATATATATATATATATATATATATAACATATAACTTGCTTGCTAAGGCTTCACTATTTAAATATGAAATACACATTCTCTAAACCAGCTAACAGTGCTTGACCATCCTGCAAACACCATACATACTTTCATAATAGTTACATTAAAACTAAACATCCAATTGATTCATATTCAATACTTCTAAAATAGGTCTACCTTAGCCACCCTATTGGCTTTAAATTATTATCTCTGTGTTGAGTAGGACAAACCATAGTCACCTTTTCTCCTTATTTAAAAAGCTAAGGATGATTCAGTATGAAGGACAAAACCTTTAAAAGGCTGTATGAATCCTTCACAGAAAAAAAAACTCCGCCTGAATAGACTCCGCCGCTTCTCACAACACCTTCAAGAGCAATTCAGGAGTACAACAGTGATGAGATGAGAAATGTCTCTCCTGACGTTGAGTCCAGGGACGTCAATGACTTCATCTAATTGCTGTGTTCAGACACCCAGTGGAAGAAGAAGGAACAGAGCAATTGGGAGGAAAACATCAGATGCAGGTGCAGTGGGAAAGTGCGACATCTATTTCAAAAGCACAAAAAATATTATGCTGAATTATCATAACAGCATCTCCAGAGTAACAATAGCTACAGCAAGTGCAATCTGTGATGTAAAAATAGCATGTTTCCCCTAAAATGACGTAATAAGAAAAAAAAAATCTATTTTACTGCTGATTTTCTTTTGCCAAATTTGTTGAAACAGTTCGATATCCTGGGAGTTCTGTGAATCTCACTTGCCAAACGGTAACGCAAAGAACAGGGAAAATCCTTGACGTGTGTAAGGATTAAGCAAGCCGAAGCACCAATTATGTCATCAAAAGTAATTTATATGCTACACAAATGAACACAGATGGGCTACACACAGAGTTGTTTTTCTTTAACTTTCTGACTCTGTTGGAGGGATTCATTTTGAGTTTTAAATGTTCTTTTACTCACCTCAGCTGCTCAGAAAATTAAAACAGTTATCAGAAAGCTGTTTAAGCATTTAGATTAATGACTGAGTCCTACAGACGGACCCTGTGGGTTCAATTACGTAAATCCATTCATTGTCTAAATGGAAAGTATCGATTGAACTAGATGCAAGGATGTCAGGATATCCTCCGGAAAATTACTTGCAGAGAGAAATGAATGCTGAGATTCCTTGTGGGTTCAAAAGTTAATTCTCCTCACAACTTTCCATGTAAACATGAGGGTCACCAAGCAGGCATCACTGACTGAATTAGGAGATACTGTTTTAAAAATAATTCTTGTCTCCACATATCGTCCGCATATCGGGATTAAAAAAAAGATACTGCATAAAGATAAGAAAATAGGTTTGTTAAACTGTGAGGGTCCCTCTAATGAGAACATGTTATCTTAACAACCTGTTAGTTTAATAAACTCAGGTTCTTTTGGTTTTGGTTAAAGGTAAACAAATGACCACCTCCGAAATCCATCAGATTATTAATACATCTTAAACAAAATACCATAAACAATGAAACAGAAGACCATTAGGGATTTATTAATATCTTTGATATGAATGAAGCACATCGCCCTGTTAGCATCTTGGCTCATTAAAGTCTTGATCAATCACTTCCAGCTTGATGACAATAAAATTGGTTTTGATATTTCAGGGAAACTAGGTTTAACTTCTTATGTCAGTTTATGTCAGACTCAAAGACATTATGAATAATAGCCCTAGTATTGCCTAGTGGAAAACAAGACATTCATTATTTCCAAAATCATCAAGCTTTGTTTCTTCATAAAATTTGTTTCTGGTTTCTGTTGTTGCTCCTTGATTGCATTAACTCATTAATCTGTTGCTACAAATTAACTATTGTCCTCCATTGATACAAAAGCCACACATTGTCCAATTGTTGTGGTTCACAAAGCAAAATCAGCTACTGTAAACATGTTGTTAAAACACATTGTGTTGTGTCTTATAACTCCATCAGTCAGTGACATGGTGCGCTGTGCTTACCTAAAAAAAGAGACAAACACCTTACTGTCAACTTATGCACTTGCCTTTTTCCATTTCTGTCTCATTTCCAGTCAGGTGTCAGAGGCTTTCATTGTAATGCACAGAAAACTGCATTTGCCATATTTAAATATTGTTGATGCCGGCTTTTCATGCTTTATCCTAAATGTCAAAAAGGTGCAGAACAATAGCTAATTTGATCGTCACCGAGTACAAGAGGGATGGTGAGCAGACATTTAAAATGGAAAGTAAAATTTCATGCCACCAAATGGTGTTCTTTTCAGTGTCTGTAAACCTTTTATGCACAGAATCACAAGTGTATCATTAACTGGCAGGTCCCTCCAACATATTATCACACTGGTGGAGTGCTCTGAATAGATTATTCATAGAGCCTGATAACTGTGTGGGATGTCTGCGGAGGAGTTGGGGTAGAGGCAGCAGCCGTTGAATTACGACTAACAGCAGCTAATGTCTTCATCACATTCACAGTGGGGTTTTATTTGAACAGTCCCAGGTTCATGCAGCAACTTTAGATTTTACAACCATGTAAGTGCAATAGAAAATCGAAGCCATTTTGTTGTTTGGAAGTGTAAGCATGCCACTGAAGTGGCCTGAACAATCCCTCCCACGGGCAGAAGTAAGTTTTATTTAGTGCTTGAACAAAGATTTAAACAGAAGATTTTTCAAATTATTGTCAATATGTTCATTTTATTTCATTTGTCTGAAGAAGATAAAATTGAATTTCGCTTTGTATTACTACTCTTAGGTGAAATGGAACAAAATTCTGCAAAACATTTGAAAAACACCCACATTATTTGATCCAAGTCATACTGTCATATTTAATTTAATGGTAGGAATACTTTCCTTACATTTTTTCTTTGTTTTTGGTCATAGAGTTGGGATTGAAGGAACATAAATAATCTAAATAATATTTTAGCTGCTTGTCTTTGGTTTTGAAATTAAAATTAAATTCATCAAGTATGTTTTTTGACGGGCTGCACAGTGGCGCAGTTGGTACAGCTGTTGCCTTGCAACAAAAAGGTTCTGGGTTCGATTCCCGGCCCAGGTCTTTCTGCATGGAGTTTGCATACTCTCCCTGTGCATGGTGGGTTTTCTCCGGGTACTCCGGCTTCCTCCCACAGTCCAAAAACATGACCGTCAGGTTAATTGGCATCTCCAAATTGCCACTAGGTGTGAGTGTTGTTTATCCTGTGTGTCTCTGTGTTGCTGCTGAAACAAGGTAATGTGTCAAAGTAAGATCTAGATGGAAAACAAGACCCAAAGTTTCCTAGGAGAAGATTGAAGAACACTTGCTTTGTGCATTACACTTCCTCCACCAGGTTTCACTCTTCCTGCAATGCAGACTGATGACACATCCAAGTGATGTAAAAGAAATGTATTATTCCTCGCACCAGGCCTCATTCTTCCATTGCTGGCTGGTTCAGTGCTGAAGCTCTTATGCCAGCTTTTGGTGTTTTTTGCATGCGCATCCCGACTGATCTGTGACTAATCGTCCTTACGCACTATAAACAGAGCTGCACTTTGTATTCGGACAGTAACTTCTCAGAACTTGAACTACACTAGGTAAATCGGGCCACACAGGCCATCTTTCACTCCCTATGCACATTGTTAAGCCTTGGCAGTTCATCACCCCTTTGTTGGTTCACCACTGTTTCTTTTTGTGGACCACTTATGATAGATACTGACCACTGCAGGCTGAGAGCACTCCACCAGAGATGCTGTCTTGATAATGCTCTGACACCATCTATCACACATTTTCCCCTAATCCAATTTTCTAAAGTAGTTGTTCTTTTCCTTTTCCAGTTTCTGCCTAACATACACTAACATATTATTTTATAATCTAATACAATAAATTATCAGTGTTTATATATGGAGTGTTTAGCTACATACATTGGGTGCCTTTAAATCTCAACTTAAAACCCACCTGTTTAGAGTTGCTTATGGCTAAATTGCAGGTTTTGATGTCTGATGTTTTTTTTTAAATGTTTTAATGTTTTTACCTTTACTTCTCATCTATTTATTAACTTCTTTTTATTTGTCTTTCACACTGTAAAGCCCCCCCCGCAAAACTTCCCAGTTAGACGAATCAATGCGTTTTAACTAAAACTCTGAGGTGTTAGAATCCTTGTTAAATGGCGTTTTAACTAAAACTCTGAGGTGTGAGAATCCTAGTTAAATGCCGTTTTAACTAAAACTCTGAGGTGTGAGAATCCTTATTAAATGGTGTTTTAACTAAAACTCTGAGGTGTGAGATGTTTAACTGAAGTCCTATAAAGGGTGCGGGTTTTAATGTTTTTATCTTTTTAATCTTTTTTCTTTTCTTTGAAAGAATTCTCTTTATCTTTCTAGCTGTTTATTCACTGTCACATGCTGTTTTTATTTTAATTATGTAAAGCACTTTGAAATGCCTTGCTGCTGAAATGTGCTATACAAATAAAATTTGATTGATTGATTGATACATATACAGTCTGTATTGCGATGAGTCTTTTTGCAACTTACTTGACAATGATCATTATCAGGCATAAACAAATGTACATCATTCATTGTTTTAGAATATTTATTGCTTAATCATCTCTTTATTTACATTTCATGAGCATTTGGATTGCTTCCTTGTATACAATACAATTAATATAACTTTAATGCAAACAGTTTTCTTCATGTATTTCAGTCTGAATATTTAAATTTATTTATTTTTTGTCCCTAATTGTAAATTCCCGCCTCCAAGTTTACTATTTGGCTATTTTAAAGAATAATAAAAAAAACATGTTTTTGTATCCTTAAAGTCTCAGTATGAATTAGCCAAAGTTATACAGACCAAACATTTCCTGCAGCGCGCACTTTGTTACAGTACGGCTTGTTGAAATTCTCCATGCATTTGCTAAGGCCAAGGACTTTGTTCCAGATTTAATCACATCTCACATTAACACAACAAAAGCTCTTGGTATGACACTTATTGAAGGTCACATAAAGATGCTTGCTAAAGATAAAAAAACCAGGTAGATGATATGGGTGACACCTAGAAAGACCATGCAGGTGCATTGTGCTTCACATCAGGCATTCTAATGCAAAATAGGTGTTGAAATTCTAATTGCGCTCTTGTTAATCAACACAACTGACAACAGGCCAGGCAAGCTCTAGAGGCTTGGAAGGAAATCTATTAACATACAATACGCTGTTGGGCTTGTTAAAATAATGGGAAGGCTTTGGGGCGGGGGTGGCCAGGGTAGGTGCATTATTCTCCTCGCTGTTGCTTCAGTTAATTGCATATCCGAAGCCTTTAAAGCTGCATGGAAGTTTATGCAGTTTGACAAGCTTCGTGAAGTCTTGAACTCCACACTCCCAATGAATTGTGTCTCTGGGTAATCCTAATTGAACATGTATTGGCCATGCGGCTTACGCTGTTTTGGCACTTATTAATAGAGCACCGAAGAAGAATTCTAATGCGGTTTCTACAAGTGAAATGAGAGATAAACAAAAGTCCAGATCTCATTGGCCTGCAGAGCCAATAATGTTCGACTTGTCACTACAACCCCTCTAATTGGGCCCAAGGTGTAAGCAGGAATGGGCTTTGGGGAGTGACTGGCTTTATTTTTAATCTATTCTAGAAAGGCAATCTTGTTTTTTTGTTTTTTAATGTGAATATTGTCTAAGAAAAATATCAGCAACTGCTATCAGCTTTAAAATGTTGTTTAAATTGCATGTCTCTTTTGGAATAGATGCTGGAAGCCCAAAATTAATTTATGTGAAAATCACCAAAACGTCATATTGTTGAGTTTTTTCTGTTTTCACATTCTTGTCAAATCTTTTGTTAGTTTGGATTCATGTGGTGGTAATCAGGTGCTTTTCTAGCATCTGTACTGATTGACATTTAACACACCACTTGCACTTTTTAAGCCCTGGTTTTTTTTTATTCATTTTTACAACAGGTCTTGCTAAAATAGTGCAAACACTGTGAAATTCTTCATTGAACAATGGGACAATTACTTTTTCAAATGAAGACTAAATGCCAATACACTCAGGAGCTGGATAACACCAAAACTGATCTCACCTTGGGATTCTTAGTGTTTACACTGAAACAAGACGTTCTAAGGGATTACAGAAAGCGAAAGTCGTTTATTTTTTTACCAGATGAAACTGAAATATTTATGGATTATGAAAGCCCGTGCTTCTGAATATGTAACAGAGCAACTCAAGTTCTGTATGGGTGCTCACTGCATGTGACAAAACATTCCCAAGTCTCAGGAGGGCTGTGCAGAGAGGTTTCAAACGCCTCCTTATCTTCTCAGCTGGCAGCAAAGAGTGGCAGCCCCGAGGGAAGGCATCTCCATCCTGCCTGTGCGCTGGCCAATGCACAGCCATGTACCGTCACACATCCTTCCACTGGGTAGCTGAACTAGCATGGTTACAAGGAAGTGCGTGACCTTCTGAGCCCTTTTCTGTGTAAAATTTTGGCAGGTTTTCAAACTTTACTGTCTCTGTACTCTTGGGTTCATGGTCAAACAAAGAGAGTGCGAACCTATCACAAAGGTTGATTCGAGGCCAAAAGAAAAGTGGTGACAGTGTCATCTTAGAAAATAGAAAAGTTTCTTTGATAGGAAATCGGGCAAAGAAAAAATAAATAAA
Source organism: Micropoecilia bifurca (assembly GCA_903067075.1). NCBI lineage: Eukaryota > Metazoa > Chordata > Actinopteri > Cyprinodontiformes > Poeciliidae > Micropoecilia > Micropoecilia bifurca. Next base: position 42,842 of record CAEGAF010019950.1, on the reverse strand, counting down.
AAGGCTATATCAACAAAAACACCAACATGCCCTTTGTAATTCTGAGAGGTAAAAATCAATTGAATGAGGCCAGTTTCAACAATTTATCTGCGAGTTTTATGATTTGTAAAAGACCAACAAGCAGCAAAGAGATCTCTGACAATATGCGGCACATTTTCAATCAGAGACAGCAAATGAAGAATAAATTTAGTGTCGTAGTGTTTGTTTGACTGCAGGGTTGGATTTCATTTCAGATCAATTCAGTTTTATTTATGTTGAATCAGTCCACCAAAAAGGCTATTTTATTCTGAGCAAGCTCCAAGAGAGGCACCTAGAAATGGTTCTTTCTCACTAAATCAACTTTTCAAAAATAGTACAGATCTGTTGTCTTACAAACTAAGTTTTGTTATAGACAGTGATCAATGACGACAAAAGCCGCTAATAACAATACAGCTTATTTTCAACAACCAACTGAAATTGATTTAGATACATTTTAGCTGCAGTTCAGTAATGTTCTTTATGTTTTACTCTGCTATTAATTATTTTAAACAAGACACATTGAGCTCAAAATCCACAGGCAACATTTGGCCAACAAGATAATTTTACCTGTTATCAATGACAGTCTTCACACCAATTAGGATGCATTTTCAGTAATCCATCAATACTGCTATTTGCAGCTTCTTACTGTGTTGAATGCAAAAAGGAAACTTTTGGCAAAGTCCCTCTCTCATTTTTGATGAACAGGAAATTACTTTATTTGTATTTGGTCTGTAATGCCAAGCATAGTTTTGTTAACTAAGAAGTACAAAAAAATATATAATTTAATATGTAATTCTCTCTAGAAATACAATGCACAGGGTTCTCCTTTCGAAAATGGTGATTTCTTTATATGGTCAATGCTTTGTGCCAGCTATAAAGAGGTCAAAAGACAATCCAATTTGCTTTTTTTAAAGACAGAATAGTGTTTTTAATGCTTGACATTTCATGAGTTGCTGAATTGGGTTGGCTGGAAATGCATTCTCATTAGACGAAATTGGATTGGAATGTCAATATGACTTTTGTGACTGAAAGAAATTTGATCAAATACGAATTAGATTGAACCTGTCGTCTCTGTAAAGTCTATTGAAATGACTTCTTGGTTGAAACCAGAAGCAAATGAAATTTAACTGAAGTGAATCCATCAAACGTTCCATTTTCATTTTCCTCTCATGTCTTACATTTTTGATTGCTGCCTTGCACAGTTTATGCCAAACATTTCAGATATATCATACATTGAATCATTGTTGCAAAAGTTGATTTACTCTCTAATCTGGGAGGTAAAATGTTTATGGAACATATTTCATTGCCTTGTGCAATGCATTTTATTTAACTGTGTTAAACAAGGGCAAAAATAAATTATGTTTGTGTCTGGTGCAGCCAGTAAGGGCAGGATAAAAAAACCTTTAGGAAGCTCAACATGTACATTAAGCAGTGTGTTCAACTAAAGGGTCAAAATTTGCTTATGACACAACAAATAAATACAAGACTTCACATCAGTGTCAACTTTTAACACAGACTGCCTTCTTTTTGGTTTTCATTCTATCTGAAATTACTTTTTTCTTTTTATATATAAGAAAAAAGTAAAAGAAAAAAAATTATTTTTTAACACTTTTTTAAATATATATATATATATATATAAAATAATATATATATATATGTAATATGATATTATATATATATATATATAAATCAGCTGAAAAAAATCACGTTTGAGTGTAAATGCAGTTTTCAGAAAATTTCCTGCTCAAAAGTTCTTATCTTTTGCACTGATATTTTCCTTTAACATTGTGAAGCTCTACTTAGAACCTTTTTAAGATCTAATAGAGCAAAATGCAAATTCCTGCAATTTTTTGACTGGTCTTAAGATTTTGATTAGGAGTGTATAAGTGAAGCAATCGCATTACTTTTTAGATTAATGTACAATAGCTTTTGCTGCTGACATTTATCAAATCAAGTCTGTTTTATTTGTTAAGCAGAAAAGTTTCTTAGAGATACAATACTTTTTTCACAGAGCCCTGGAGAGGATAATTGCATAAATCTATGTGTGTTGGTGAAAAAGAGATTAACTCGTTGACATTTCATTAAATCACTTGGAGATTGTTCGTCAACTATACCATTAAATTGAACACAAATTGAAATGCTCATGTCCTTGTATAATAATAGCATTCTGAAACTCATACCAAGTAGAAAAATCCTAAAACAAAAACAGCCTTAATGGGTCTTTGAGTGCCCCTGCAGAAACACTTAAACCATTCTAGACTTTGATTGAGAAGTATGGTGCAACAGAAGGCTTGATATACAAGGCAGTAGCTTGCATTTCTCTTTCTTGATTTAAGGGTAATATTTCTAAGAACTCATACTGGATGCAATGGAGAGTCCACAAGCTTACATTGGTTAGAAAGCAAACTCTGAGGTAAAAAGGAGAGCTACAACTTTATTCCACAGTTCACAAATCTCCACTAAATTAGCCTTAGGTGTTTGTGCATAAATTCTTGATCTATTTCCTTGTGATGTTGCCCATCCTGTCCATGGTGTTCTCACCCACAAACCCCATGGAGAATTTTATTTAAATAAAAATGTCCAAATATTTAGAAAAATCTTACAAAGACTGCACAACTTCTTGACTTCGTAGTTAAGCAGATTCCTTGTAGTATATGACAGGTGTCAATAAAGGAAGAGTTTAAGGGAATGCACAATCATTCAATCAGGTACAAATTATCCATCTTTCATCCATCCATCCATTTTCTTCACACCCTTGTCCCTTAGTGGGGTTGGAAGGTGCCGGTGTACAAATTATTTAAGTACTTATTAATTCATTTTTCAAATTTTCCAGCTCATGGATTAGAATTAATGATAAGTTTAATTGCACAAGCTAAAAAAAAGGTTATAAAATTAGCCTAATTGCTTATTAAATCACTATAAATGATACTTTGGGGACTTTTCACTTCCATCTCACATCTTCAATCTATATGAGATTCATCTTTTTAAAAGGGGATTTAGAGAAATCAAGTATTAAATATTTTGCTGAAGAGTAAGGAATCAACTATATCTTATATGACTGCACTTCGGCTTGCTCTAAAAAACTAAATGTTATCTGATATAAAATGATTCAGCTGACTTTTCACAAATAATCCAAACACCTCAGTCAGCAATGGCAGAAAGTAGTGCCGGTACAAGCTTACCATTATTATGTCAGGCTTAAATGCATTTTAATTGTGTTTTTACATTCACATTTCACACTATTGGTCCTTTCAGTCTGCAGTAATTATAGAGGGGAACAATGCCTCGAACTTTGTCAACATGCATCCTGTGAATTTTATTTTGTCCGGAGAAATATTGACTCAAGCAACGTGCCATTTTGGGATTTATCAAAAATCTTTTGGTTGATGTCAATCAGAAATGCTGTCTCTTGAAAACCAATTAGCCTTCAGTAAATACACAAATACCAACTATTTCAACAACATGAAATGTTCCTATCAAGACAGATGCCAAGCCTGCTGAGTTAATTAATCCCTGGAGTCAAAAGTGAGATGAAATGAGAGCTGAATGTTGCTCTCTTAAAAGATAATTGTTAGCAAATTGTTCGGCTTCTGTTAGCTTGACCAACTGTCCTCAGCATCTCGCATAAACCTGTAATCTACTCACAGTCTAGGTCTTCTGATTGGTTATCTGTGCAGGACTGCAGGGGATTGGCGTCTATCTTCAGCAGTCTATGATCTAAACAAATTCTGTGAATTAGAATTTTATCTGTGAACAATAATTAAACTACAGTATGCATTTCAAAATAACAAAATAAGCATTTGTAGCTTTGTAAAATTGAGGATCTGTAAAATTTAGATTGCATTTTAGATATTTTTCACAAATATGATCCTCTAAATTTTGTAGCAATAATATTTGTTTAAATTTTTACTTTACTATATACTATACTATATAAACAACACTGTTAGAAAAATACAAATACTTTAAAGAGCAGCTCTTTATAGAACCAAAAGCCCCTCAGTAAAAACAACACAAAACCTTTTATCCATTAATACTTAATTATAACGGAGGCTTAGTTTATGTGGTAGCCAAACTGACAGTATTATGCATTTTCCATTTAAATTGTGACATTTTATAGCACAATCAAGTAACTTGAGTTGTTATAAAAAGGATATATATATTTTACATTTCATAAAATAATTTAGTGCCTTAAAATTGGGCCTCTGTCTCTTTATAAACTTCCGCTTTTCTGAAATTCCGCCTTTAAGAAGTCATATTTACCTTTTAACAATGCTTTTAAGAGTGTTGCACTGAGAAGTAGGTAGTATAATAGCTTCTAAGTTGCTGTCATTGTTTTACAGTTTGTATTAAAAAATCTAAACTGAACATTCTAGTCTGCCCCGATTCTCTTCACAACCTGCTTCAATAGTTTTTTTGCGCTTTGACTCCGAGGGTTTTCTGCAGACACATAGAGTACAAGTTAAAGCGAGTGATGAAAAAGTGTGAATAAAAACAGAGGAAAACAAAACATTTGGTTTGACTATGTTAACCTTACTTATCAATACTCCATTCTGAAGATGCATACAGTTCAAAAGTCGGTTTGTTGTGAAGATGCATTTAATCCATTTAGATCTCATTTTATGACAAAACAAGTAAATGAACAAAATAACTGAAAAACTATTTTAAAAATACTTTTTTAAAAAGTGAAGAATATGCTATGAAACACTGAATGATTTTTTTAATGCCAGCAGTCATTGTGCGTGAGGCAGGACACACAGGACCCCAGCCAGGCACAGAGAGAAAATGCTGCAAAACTGGCGAAAAAGAAAACATTGAATCAGTAAAGTTTATGATTTAAAAAAAAAAAAACCTCAGAACCTTAAGTGCACTTCAAATGCAAACGTGAAATCATACCAAGTTTCAGTGTTTTTCAAAGTTATTTATATTTCTTGTGTGACTCAGATGTTCAGATCTGGCAGAGGTGTGGGAGCTGGCTCCATGGAGACAAATGATGTCAGAGAAGTGAATGTCCGTATGTTTATGTGAATAAAATGACCTAAAAATACCACCTCCCAATTACCTCGACACGACAAAATTACCTGACAATAAAAAATATGCTTAAAATTACCACAACGGTTTTCTCTTCTAACTGTACTACTTCAACTGTTGCTACTTCAACTGTAGCAACAAATTACTGTTAAATATAAACCAACTTCGGAGGAGTGTTTGCTCTGGTGATCTGATATGTGTCTATATTTGTCTTCATTCAAGTAGCAGAACAACCACAGTACTCACCTTGTGGCAAAAGAGCCTCTTGAGGTCTGGTTGTGTCCCTCAAAGGCACCTTGAAGGTATTTATTAAAAGTGGGAAATCGTGTTCCTTTCTCCAGCATCATACATGTTTTCCCATTTGAGATTTGTATCCAAAACACAGAGCTAATAAAAAAAATATTGCAAAACTAAATTGCTTCCACTAGGGTGTGTAGAAAAAAAAAGCCAATGGTTTATAAATGACTGTGCAGTTCAGTCTCTTTGAATAGCGATATAAATTGTAGAGTTAAATTATTGGCCCCTGGAACATTATTATAAGAGCTATGGAAAACTATGCTTAGTTTTCTGCTCCCTCAAGACAATACTTTCCATGTGTCAGCAAGCTATTATTCTGAGGATAATTAGGATCAAGGTGTATTGAGAAATCAATGTTGGGTGTGAACGCTGGGATGCAACAATAATACTCAATGAGGAACACCACAGTGATAATTGCTTATTTTATCACTTTGTTTGTGCAACATCTTTTGATGTATAAAGCCAGATACTTTAATATTTTACTGGGTTTCTTGGGCAAACATGCAGAAATAAAAGAGCTGAAGCTTCGAGCCGAATCTCAGTTAAATCCTTATTCTTTATTGTGTCCCGCAGGAAAAACCTCGTATGTGAAAACACTTAAAGCAAAAACAGTCTCAAGTTTATTTTTATTTTTTTCCAGACTTTCTTTTGTGTATTGGTGTGCTGTTCTTGTCAAGGTTGTTTCCTGTCTCCAAAAGGCTTTCATTGTTCACGACGTGAACCGCCTGCAGCCTGCTGATATTGTATCCTTACTACAGTTCAACAAGGGAATAGTTTCCAAGCTGTGTATCATTTTGTAAATCAGTTAAACCCTCAACTGAAGACATTGAGAGAGAGCAATAAGAAAAAGATAACATATGATTGCTCCTCAAGTTCAGAAAAAATGTCTAAGTAAAAACTCATAAAGATCCAATCACATCCTTTTAAAAGCTTCTTAGCCAGTATTTAACCCACAAACAAATAGACTGGTGTGTTACCTCTGAAGCTCATTTCCTCTTAGTGGTGTAGATCAAATTTGTTTGGCACAAGCTGCATTTTTCTACCCAAGTCTTCCATTATTGGTGGGGTTCGTGTGGCATTATTCATCAGACACCTAGCTAACCTTAAACTTAACATAATTCACTATTTTGACCAAGACAGTCAAAAATGCCTTGAAGTGACAAAATTTAACTGGTGCTTCTGACAGTGACCCAATGCAATGACTATAAAACTGTTATGAGCTGTAAAAAAACAATTCTCAAGTTATTTACATTTACACAAAACAATGTTATACATCCCCCAGTACCGTTTCTGTTGTTTTATGATGGAATCCATTCCACTGATTGATAGGAGAATAAAAAGCTACTCCTGGTTTTCCAGGATACCAAAAACAAATAATACAATTGTAAATGGTCTCTACTTGTACAGCACATTATCTAGTTCAGAGAAGCCCAGAATGCTTTAAACTAGCATAAGCAAAAAAGTGAATCCCTACTGCCGGTTGTTGGAAACTGGAAAAGGTTGCATCCATCCCATTGATGATAATGTTCCAGTGCTAGCGGTTCAGTTGAAGTAAATGCAATAAATGTTGAACTGCAGGTGTGGAAAGTGTCTTTGCTGGAAAAACATTGAATAGAGGCAGACGTTGATATTTTTCAAAATAAAATATTTTACAAAATGCAGCCAAAATGAAAACCTTTACAAACCAGACAAAAAAGGAAGACAAAAAAACATGTTAAAATTCTCATCAGTGGTTAGCGTCATATTGCATCATAGTAGGACACTTTCTGTGTCCCCTACTGCAGAGTCAGTGTGCAGGAAAAGTAAGAGAGTGAGAGAGAGACAGACAGACAGGGAGACAGAAAGACAGAGAGATAGAGACAAAGAGAGAGATAAATGCCTGAGAGAACCAGAGTAAGAACATGAATTCTCAAATCCCCTCAGATCTCCCTTTAAGTGACCAAATTTAATGTTTATTCATCATGCTTCTTTAGTTCACTAATAATTAATTTGTGTTAGTGTGAATACTATTGATCAATACTATTAAGACGCAAGGCGAGGGTCAAGACCTGGTGAAGTGAAGACTCAAATAGCACTAAAGAACTAGAAAAAAAACTTTATCAGCACACCAACATGTCTCTCTGTTGGCATTGATCAGGGTCTTTGCAAATCATCAAACATTATTGTAAATGAATCTGATATGGACAAATAAATACGTTATTCCTCCCTGCTTCACTATGTCTTCTTTGCATGGCAGTCATACTAACTTCGAAAGTGAGGTTGCGGATGGACCTCAAAAATTCCCAAGACCACGCTTTGCATTGTGCTTATTTCTCCCAACTTGGAACCTAAAAACCAGACGAATAAGTAGAACTACCAGAAGGCAAAAACACACACAAGACATAAAATGGTAATGTTGTACAACAACTCAGAAGACTTCCTGCCACACTGTGATGATGCAATGACGGTTACCATTTTCGCCATCTTTTTCTTTGTATTAAAAAGCTGTGAGAAAAGTTTACTTTGCAATATATTAATGTGAAACTCCAGACAAGTTGAAACATGAGATTTTCTGTCACGTATTTAAGCAGTTATTATAGAGTATGTGTTGTGTTGCATTGGTACTGAAGCATCTTTGCTGCATGCTGGACACTACTCAAAAGCATATTTTAAAATTTTAAATAGAACTCAAGTAATGCAAATAAATAAATAAAAAATAGGTGTATTAGAATAATACATTAAAAACAACTTTCTACCTACATATCTTCACATACGAAGTGATATCATCCTAAAAAAATCTACTCGAATACAAACGCATAAATGTTTCTAAATCCTTCTCCAATATCTATGCTAATTATAAATCAAAAGATTTGCATTTAGGCAGCAGCATCTTCCTCCTCATCAGCACAATAAGACACAGGACACATGCGGCTTTGTGGGTGGTGAAGATGATGATGGCAGTGATGGGCTCGTAGAAGAGGAAGACTGCTGGGCTATCGATCCGGCAGAACACATCACTCCAGCTCAATTTACAGAACCAATCACATCCCCTGCTGATTGATGTGTGGATAATTGAGCTGTCGCTGGGGTTTTCATGTTTCCCCTCCTGCTTGAATCTAGACTTTAGGAATTGTATTGTATTTTACTTCAACACCATTTACAACAAAAGAAATCCTGCCGTGTATTTGTGTCAATATTCTGCCAGACTGCCGTCAGAGAAACAGAGAGACGCTAAATGCTGTACCAGGCATGATAGATCACTAGTGTGTCCAAGCTAATTAACCTCAGGGGCCAGAACTCCTGCAACCCTGAGGGGTCTGTCGGTGTGGCAGCTGCTTCTTCTTGACATCACACAGTTAAAGGCTCCTGTCTGGCTCCATTTTCCACTAAACTTCACTCTGTGCTCTTTGTCTTAAGCAGACAAATTATCCTATGTAGCCTGCCTAAATTTACTCCCATAAAAATAGATACTTTGTTGTAGGCCAGGATTTTCTTAAATAGATCATTGCTTGTCATGCTTGCGCTTTGCCAGGCATATAGTCTTCTTTCAAAGCTAAGATAAATGTAGCAAATTTTATAGTAAGATCAAAAAGAAAGTCAAATCTTGCTTGAAATAGAAATCTATGACATCATGCTTACTTAGTTCAAATTCATATTACCTGATGTGTCTTCTTACTGCTGGTTCTAGTATCATTTTCTAGCTTTTATCCCCTCTTGAATTTCAGGACCCAGGGTCACCAGAAACGAAGCATGTGGGAATCTATCTCAAAAGCATCACTGGAGGAAGATGCTTTCAAATAGACCGGAAGTAAAGAGGGAGCTTTGTAGTGGGATGATAAAAAATAACAAACATTTTTCACAAGGTGAATATTGTCACAATTATTATTTTTTACCCATGTCACAATTTTTAATCATCTGCAGTTTATATTTTCTGTTAACTTTGTGTTATTTACATGAGTTTCATACCTTTGTTTTCAAACAAATTTAATTGCTGAATATTGCAATGTTTTACAGTGTTCAATGTAAATACATTGATAAAATGCACCACTCTTAGTAGAAATATTTAATTACAAGTGGAAACATGCAAGATTAAACAGGTTCAGAAAACCCTTAAGTCTTGGCAGCTAAAGCTAAGTGCTTCTCTTGGGGTGACAACTTCAAACATCTCTTGGTTAAAATAATATTGTGGTCTAAATTACGCAAAAGCTATTTCTTGAACCTTTAAACTTTATCACATTTTCATAGGGAAGTCGATTCTTTTTTTACACTGGAAGTGCAAGTAGGAAACGTTGGTTTTTCGAAGCTAAAGTTGTAGTCCAATTGGTTTCAAACATGCTGCTGCTAAACCTTTGTTGACAACCATGTTTGAAAAGATTTAGTTTGACATTAATGGGCAGTATTGTTGCTACTTTTTGGCTCACATCTCATATGTATCTCTTAAATTCCTCTCCTTCTAATGGGTCCCGCTGATTGCTGAACTAACAATCCTGAGTTGAAGCACGCTTACTGATTTTGCTCATGTTCAGTTTTTCATTATCACGCAGACAACAGGCTTCCTATGATTACATGTCAAAGTCCACAAAAGAAAAATGCAAGAAAAGGAACACAACAAAGAAAAAGGAAATCAAAATGGCTTTCTTGTTCATTCTTTGTACCGATAACAAGAAGGACAGATGGCAGTTTACAAATATCTGGGGCATTTTTTAATTTTTTTTCCAGCTAAAATTTACATGAGCCCTGTCACAAAGATGATGAAAATGGGTTTTCTCTGCGGTCCGAGCAGCACTACGCTGCAGAGCACATTAGGCCATAAAAACCTCCCATGGAGTCTTTCTGTCGGTAAATGGCTGAGCAGCAGGTTGACGCTGCCCACACGGAAATGTTGCTGCCAAAGAATTAATAATTAAAGACCTTCTGTGGCACTTTTTTTCCTCTCAATGTTCTCTCTCAGGATGACCATAAGCAACTTGATTATCCTTGTCAACATCAACTGAGTAAGATTACCATCGACTGCCCGCTGACACCATAGCCATCTTGTCAAAGCTTGCTCGCTCTCCGACAAGATGCACCATTGCTCTCAGGCTGTGGCAGCCTCATCAGAAAACTGCACTCGGATACCTCGAGATAATTCCCACTCACACCAGGTCTAAATCACCGAGCACTGAAGGAGAGGTGACTCTTGCATTTTGCAGGGAGTTTTTTTTTGTTTGTTTATGATATAGTCGTTAGGGTACTTACACAAATGAAACCAAACCTGCTTCAAGAGGAAGAAGGAGGCAAGTCATATTCAAAGATGAAGCAAAATCAGTGGCTCACTGTGACTGAAGCCTGAACAACAAATCCTAGAGGAACTCCAAAAGATGAAAAAGGCTATGCCATACTTATTCTTCATTGCTTTTATTCAAAAGTTGTCATAATATATTTTATTGTTTATTAAGCAGGTTGCATTTCTATAGGAGTATGTTGGGTACAAGGACTGATATAAAAGTGTAATAAAATATTTACTGTCCATTTATTGGTCAATGTAATCAGGCCAGTGATTATTAGTCAGCCTTGTAACCAACAGCACTCTGCCTTCATATACATAATCCTATGGATTGTTTTAAACCTGCATCTTAATTGACACATTTAACCCTTGTAACATTTTACAAACTGTGACTTGAACTAAAGGATGCAAATGAGCAGTGGTGGGCTGCTAACAAATCACTGTTCATCCTGTCTACATAGTCGATTTGGGATGATAAAAATCTGACATACTAATCTTCTACCCATAAACTATTAAAAAATAAAATAATGCAATCATGTGCGAACAAAACGAAGGGAAGGCTCGTAGTGAGATTTCTTAAAGAACAAGCACTGAAATCCAACCTTTTTGCTTTTTGTGAGGAGGTCAGTGTACCACAAAGTTAATAAATCCAAAGAGGTTTGTTAGAAGGTCTGGTCTGAACCAATGACCTGGTCAGGTTCAACGGAGGCTGGGTATTATTGAACTGTTAGCATCGAAGCACACGAGAAGGAGTTCACTAGAAGCTGTGGAAACCTGCAAAAGGATTCCACAAACAAAACAGGACATATGAGTTTCATCTAGATATGCAACAAATATTAAAATATAATAGTAAAAAAGATTTAAATAAGTTAAAGTCTAAAGTGTTGGATGGTAAGAGAACACAGCAATTTGAAAATTGAAAAAACTGCAGCTGTGCAATATACAATAAATGCATGCGTCACTAAAAGATGAGGAAATCTGATTCTTTTGTCATGATACTGATGCAGAGCAAGTTCTTCTGATTAATGTTTGTGGTGTCGGACTTTAAAAAAGACACATTATCTTCTAGATAAAGAAATGACTCGTCATGCAGTGAAACTATTCCGTAATTCTAACGTCTCAGCACATCCGTGGAGGAATGATATAACTCCAAGTACCTTTTTCTTGTGAGATGACCCTCGACAGCAAAACTAAACCCTTCCTCTGTTTGCTTCACTTCCCCTGTGATTTATGAAGCATACAAAGCTGCTTTCAGCTGAACTCTTTACTCTTTAGACGCTTTCTTTAATTTTAAATCCCAACTCGCATGTTTGCCAGAAACGTGGGTAAGAAAAAAAAAAATTGGCGCTCAGAGGCAGAGATAGAGAAGAATAATTTAGTCATTTGTTTCAGGTGTCGTCCAATTGCTGCATGAACTATTGTCAGCCTTGCATCAATTATGCACAAGCCAGATCCAAAAGCAAACATAGCCTCAGGGACGATGGCTGCCTGGTGCTTAAATTTTCTGGAACAAGGCCCCAGGAAATCACAGTCCAAAGCAGGGCTTGACATTCACGGTTGCCTGTAGCCACTAAGCTCTGTGATTGAGCCAATGGAAAATCTTGCGCAGATCTGTGATTGGATACTTAAAAGAGATTAGAATAATAATAATGAAAAGAATTTGCCATCAAATATGTTTGGATACTAATAACTGATGTTCCACAAGCTATTTGGTCAATTTTTATATTTTCTCGGTTGAATCCACTTTTCAAATTTATTGTCTCCACAGACATTTCAGTTTCTCAGCCTTCTTGTTGGTAGTCAAACTCAAAACCCAACTAGTATAGATCTCATTTCATATTTTACAACGGTGAAAGCTTATCATAACTTAATGCATCCATTGCAACAATTTGTAATGGTCAGAATTTGTAGCAGACTTCTTCAACAACAGATAGAGATCAACAGTTATGGATGCACAATTCAGTGGCTCCTCCTTATGCCTCTGGGATTTTAAGCTTTTACCTTTATGGTGTGAGATTGACAACATAGCTAATGAAATCCATTGAAATAATATCCATTATTAGTGAATGTATTAGATTTTTGCCTTTAAGAGCATTTGCAAGAGGAGATGTCCATGATAGATTTACTACCTGCCTATTGTTTTTATACATAGGACTATGCATTATCAATAAAGATGTCCCTGCATGAAATGATCTCTTGCTTGGTTTAGTTTAGTGTTTTACTACACCTTGTAACATTTTTCCTGTCTTTCATTACATCACTTCAGATCAGACATCAGATGCTACAGCTTGTCCCTACATAATGCTTAATTTATTTAATTTTCTTTTATAAATGCGTTTGCTCGACGCATTTATAAAAGAATCCCTCATATCAGTTACATATGAGGGATTAAACAGATGGCAAAGGACATTTGAAAACAGGCACAAGAACTGAGCGTCTCTTCATTGCTGCTCCATTGTTGCTTCTAATGGTTGCAATTATATCTTGCATTCAGTGGCACTGGGGTTTTTTCGAAACTGAGGGGAATGTGGGTCACCTGTGTAAGGAGAGTGAGTTTAGACGTATGAGAGGGTGTATCAGGTATGTCTGATGGCCTCTATTTCCTATTTGATTTATAATTAATTTACGATCTGGTTGGTTGGACCTAAAGAACAGTGGGTAACTATCCACCCCATCTGAGTCGAATGACGCTACCTCAACTAATTTATCCTCCTCCTCAGCATCTCGGGCTTCTTACTCACTCTGCTCTGTCTGCTTTGTCTTCACCTCTTGCTCTTATCCTCACATAAACCTCAATTCTAATATTTATATGAAATTCAGGCCCTGTGCTGACCTGTCGGTGGGTGCACACAACTTCTCGCCCAAATGGCAGCTAGAGATGAGCATTAGACCCTTGCAACATTGGAAAGATGAGTTGGTATATTAGCAATGGTTGGATGGACAGATAAAACTTAAAAGTTTTCATAGGCCTTCAAGCATACCAGACACACAATTATTTAATTGAAATAATAATTTGATGAACGCAATTAACTGCACTTTAGGGAATTCCATTGAAAAGAGGAGCATTATCTCCTCTGCCTTTTTCTTTTCAGCACCTTGCAGATAGTGCCTTGCAAAAAGACAAAGGTAAACTTTATAATAACCCGGGTTTGACTCACAGGGCTGTGAAACTGCTAAATAACAACATTGCACAATAACAACATTTAGGCCTTAGATGAACCCTGTTTTAAGTGAAGCCGTGCCACTCCTCCTGCCAAGTGTGCGCTCCCAGCGTGAATCAGATTCTATTGAGGCTATCTACTTTGGCACAACACCTGTCCGAACCATTACCTTCAGCTTGTTCACCTCAACTATAAACACATGCCGCGTGAGAGGCAGTGGTCAACCAACAGCCAGTTTCACTCAAAGCCGGTGTCTGGCTTCATGAAACGTCAGGAGTGAGAGGGGAGGAAGGCAGCCTCACTGCAGACGCTATGGATCCAGAGGAACTGAATAACTGCAGCGAAGCGTTTTTGTTTAAAAAAATGTAGGTGCTGAATCCCATCACAGAGAAAAGTTGACACACACACACATCCTCCTTGGGTGCAACACCCATGCTTTCTGCAAAAAAACAACCCCCCCCCCCAAAAAAAACAAAACAAAAAACAAAACAAAACAAACCCTTTCATTTTAATCAGATCCTCTCTGGTGCATTTAAGCAACAGGAGGCCAGCTGGAGCCATTCTTGAATCCACGTTTATTTCCTAACATGTAATCCAAAGTTGAAGCGGTCTGTGTGAGACAATTAATTGGATAAATCTAAGGAAAACAGCTCTTTACTTATTTATAAATGTCTAATAACACTATCACTCTTGTTGACACTGCTTTTATTGGATGTGTATGCCCCGAGTACAGAAAGTATGCTTTGCAATTTCCAGCTGCTCCCTGGTTGCACATTACTACAGTTCAGAGATGTTTACTGCAACAGGCAAAGTAAGAACTAGCTCACTGGAGTGGAGAACGATTACAGTGTGATGTGTTGACAGTTTTACAAATTACAGGCAGGCCGTAGTCCTCGAGTGAAATCATAAGTCTGAAAGTGGATGGACAAGCAGACATTAGTGAGAACAAAATTATGTTACAGCAAAGCCTCTGCAAATACATGCTCAGAGGGAAGCACTGAAGTGCATTCAACTAGATTCCCCCCTGCCCCAAACCCCTACCCCCCGAATCAATAATGGTAGCACCATGAAATGAAACGGATGGTGCACGATTGTACAGAGGCTTCTCTAAATGTAATATTTGTTGAGAAGGTGGACACAGATATTCGCTATAAACGTAAAAGGCTTCATTTTGCAGATTTTGGCACCTATTACCTGTTCTGATATTGTTACACTCTTAATGCATTAAAAATTCACCATAGCATCACCTTGGTCTCAGAACTAGAGAAGCACACTGTAAATGTTATAATATCAACAATAATCCATGTTTAACAGGATTTGAATCTGTTATATTCCAAAGACATCAACTAATCTCTCTATCTATCTATCTATCTATCTATCTATCTATCTATCTATCTATCTATCTATCTATCTATCTATCTATCTATCTATCAAGTATTTTGACAATCAGATTCTTTTGAGCTATTTTCTCTGCTTTTTTATTTTACACTTTAGTAAATTGTTGCATTTACTTACTCATGCTCAGTTTAGTTATTGTCTTAGTCATCCCTGTTTTATAGAGTATTTTCTGCGGCTTAATCAGTTGGACTCGCCTGTTAATTGTTTTTCTAACCACCACATATACTCCCTTCTTCATTCATTACTGGCTAGACTCTCATCTTCATTCCCAGTTTGGTTAATTACTTATGTTATGTTTTTTTTCCCATTAAAGTGTTTTGCACTAGTTCAGAATGCTACCACCCTAATGCTAATGGAAAGTTCACATTAAATTACCTTTACTCTCTGATGATGCACCTGAATAAAGGGGCCATGGGTGTCAGAGTTGAGCTAAAATCCAAAGGAGGAGGAAAGGTGAAGTCGAAGAGCCCAATCAAACTCATGAAACATAAAGAGAATAAAATCCAAGATTATGTGGCAAGGTTAAGGCTTTCTTTGATCGTAGAATGACACAAAAATGCTACTGATTAAGATCTCTTAATTTGCAATTTCTCTTTTACCTTTACTAAGTAGTGGGTGTGCAATGACACATTCAACTCAAGTTTTATAATGAGACTGACTTGGTTTTTTAAGGTTGTGTCCCTAATGGTTACTAATGCAAATATGACATAAGAAACTGTTTATCTGAAAAGAATCGATAAGTAATCTAAATTACTACCAACACATATTTCCTGATGTTATATGATTGATAAATCCTGAAAGCAAATCCTGAGTTGAAGCAAAAAGGATGCTGTGAAAAATTCTCTAACACTATAAAGGGTATATTTTTTCCATTTTGAATTGTGCAATATTTAAAAAAATGCACTATCCTCAGTGTAGTGGTCAACTTGACAACTATATTTCTTGAATTCCTCCAAGATGCTCAAAGTGAGTGCATAGTGATATTGTGCTATTACTTTTTACAACCACACTTCAAGCAAAACACTACATTATCTCTGTAAAACAGCACAAAATGAGCTTTCCATCCGCACACTTCAGGGTGACAAAAAGGCTTTAAAAAGTGCAAAAGGAGTGATATTTAAACAAAGAAACAGTATTTAAAAAAAGATTAATTCATATAATTTACAAAAACCTATACGTTCTGAAACAACAAGCTTTGTAAAGTGTTCTCAAGACACTAAGATTACAACTGATGGTGTCACAAGAGGTTAAAAATAGAAATTGTTTGTACCATTCGTACCCTATTAATATGCTTGTTTGCTTGTTTTACCAAAGTTTGTCACCTCCAACTTATGGGTAAAAATATAGAAATCACACTTTATAAATAAAATGCTATAGAAGCATTCTTAGATTACTTACCCTTACACCACAGACAGACAGACAGACAGACAGACAGACAGACAGACAGACAGACAGACAGACAGACAGACATAACTTATAGTGAGCACTCACAGTTGCTTATCAGCAGCAACTTCCGGGTTGTAAATTTTATAAATCACTTGTAATTTTCAGCATTCAAATTTAAACATGTCTAAGGAAGCTTTGCAGGCGAATTCAACATTCACACTAGTTAAGCTAAGGAAATTTTCCCACTTAAGCAATGTTTAAATGAAATAATTAACTTAATGAAAAACTGAAGAGCTGGTCTTTGTGTTCAAATGGTTTCCCTCATTCAAAGGTCCCTGCAAGGTCAAGTATCTGAGATTCTACTTAGTGTTCATTTTATGAGTCAAGTCTGTTTTATTAGTCTTCCTATCATCTGGGAATAGATTGTTCTCTAACTGACTGAAAGTAGATGAAAAGAACTCATTAGACATATAATAGGTGAAGTGTTTTTATTGAGGTAAATTTTGTTCTTTTGACGTTGGGCCTAAGAACATGTTTTACAATAGTTACAATCATAAGTGGATATTCTTACTCAGATATATATTTTTTCTCATTTCATTGTTCATAAGGTTCTTTTGTTATTTCTGGATGTGATTTTTTTTATTACACTACTACACTCTCTCTTGTCATATTTATTTTGGTTAGATCAATCTTGTTCTTGTTTCTCTTAAGTTCTGTAATTTCTTAGTGATTCTAGTTTATGATGTGTGTTTCTTGTGTCTAGTTCTTTTTGCTTTAATGTCAGATTTATTTCCTAGTCCCCAGTCTCTCTCACTCCCTCATCTCAGTCTGTTTTCTGCTCTCTCCTCTCACACCTGCAATCAGCTGATCAACCCAGGTCTAATGTTTCAGCATTCAACCTCCCAAGACTTAAGCATCTCTTTTTCAGTCACTCCTTGCTGGTTCGTCATGTTACTTCCGCATTTGACTCCACAGCCTATTTATGTCTCCTTGCTGGTTTCCCCCCCTTGAATTTATGGTTTGTTTTCTGTCCTGGCTCCCTGTGATTTTTGTAAGTTTGTATTTTTCATCTTTTTTTCTAAGTTAAATCTTGAAATTCACTTGCCGCTTCTGTCTGTTGGGTACAACATAAACTACTCACCAGTCTTGACAATAACATTAAAAACATTTTTTTTCATAAATGTAAAATGGTAAAAGATTTCTTCTTCTGATGCCTGCTTTTAGTGAACATTTTAAATACACAACCCAGCTTTAAATTTACAGCTCAAAGTGAAACTTTAATCATGTTTTTAACATTTTCACCAAAAAAGATAATAGCACATCTGTTTATCTGGTTAGATTCCGATTTGTGATAATGATGATTTCTCATTATATATCTATAATCATCATTTCTCATCAATGCATGGTTGCTTTACTCTACACCCAGATGATCTAATTAGGAATTAAATAATAATCCAAAACCAATATGGGGTTGCCTTGGTGCCAGCACAGGATGAGCATTTGTGAAGGTCATCCTTCTCACGTAGCTCAGCAGGTCATCATGTCTGGAAATAATGATTATCAATCTTTCAGAGTTAATGAGTGCTGCAAGCCAATTATTTCTATTATATTAAAATTAATGACTACTTTAACAAATAACAGAGAAAAGCTATGTAAAATAAATATTATTTTCTTTCCTGAAATGTAGTTTTTATTGATTTTTTGTTCCTTCTCTGAAATCAAAACAGAAGGGTGTACACTTCCATGTATGGATGAAATATAGCAAGAACAGAACAGATTGTTTTGATGAAAAATATAATGTTTCCAACAGGATGGTGTTGAATGGTCTGTGAGCTTACGCAAGAGTAGGGATGAAATGAAAACCTTTTCTCAAAGACCAGGACTGCAAGAAATGTGGGTGAGCTTCATTAAAGTGAAAAGGCGAAGAGGAGAAACTCAAAAACAGTCACACTTTTTACACCAAGATTGCGAAACAATCTTCAATCCCAATGTTTTTCTTCTGTCTATGAACTCCACTTTGAACTGAAAACTTTCCAGTAGGGATCATTAGGATTCATTGTGTAATGCAGTGAAGTCATTCCATATTTACCATAATTACTTTTTTTTATAACTTTCTGGTGTGTTTTCAGCTGCTTTTTGGGCATATTTTTTCCACTTATGCTCATTTCAGATGTTTATTGATTTTTGGAAATGAATATGAATATCCTTAGCTATAATCAATCACCCAACTCAAAGAAGAAGTTGTAAAAAATAGATAAGTTGTATCACTCTAAGAATTCACGTTATAATTGTTTAATTGAAACTTGATTTGTTTGGTAAAAAGGTTTTTGTTGGTGAGCCAGGTTTTTTGAATATTTATTGCAGTAATGTTTGACATGGCCATCTTCTATTTTCATACATTTGTGACGGCACATAAGAATGTAGGAGAACTATATTTTATGAGATTATTTGCTAAAAATAATGTAGCAGTATTTAAAAGCAAGGTTTTAAACCAGATGTGCGTAATATTGCCTTAAAGGAAATACCATTCATACATTTTTTTTTATTTCCACATTTACAAAGTTCCTTTTATGTACCTTTTAAGCAGCAGTTTACAAATATGAATTAAGCTTGAAAAAAATGCTTTTAACTGACCTGCAGTTGCAATTCACTTCCTAGAAAGTATGCTGGTTTAAAAAGCTTCCTTATATGTAAAGAACATTTAAAATGTAACCTGTTTTGCATGTCTTTCATTTAATGTGGTCTGCTTATGCTGTATGTAATGCACAGAATTTGGTGAGCAGCATTTTCCAAACAGTAGTAGTCCTTCAATCTTTCCTCCAGAATAATTCAGTGGATGAGACTAAATAAAAGGCCTTGTGAATAATTTATGACATTCTTTAGTGAACTTAAGGCAGAAAAAGATCATTTGGACTCTGGTGTCAACTGCTTTGCACTGAATAAATGATATAGCTATGTACTGCAGCCTTTAGTGCAATGATTTTCATTCTTATTGAAGTGTAGGTAGGACTCTGGGATTTGATGCACCTCCCCCGCTGAGGTCTCACACTGCTAGCTGTAAGGAAATGCCAACATAAAATGAACAACATTGTGCCAACCTCCATTACTTTGTGCAGAAGTATTTAATGAAGGACACTGCTTTAAGAGTCAAAATGACTCAAATGCTTCTACAAACAGCAGTTGGCAAACGATTTGGCCATGTGTTTATTTTTCATCCAAAATTCACATTTTCTGAATGTGGATAAGCTACATAATCTAAGGTATGTCGCTTTTTCTTTGTGGCTTTTATGTCTCCATCTCCTAAAGCTTTAATGATGGTAAAACACAAACTGGTAATTCACCAGTAAAATAAATAAAAACATGAATAATGGCTGTCAAGGCATGTGAAAGGCAAATTGAGATGACAAATGGGCTCCCACAAGTTGGAGATAATTTAAAATATGTAGCATTGTTTAATGGATGAGGCTCCTAGAATCTCCCGAGTGACAAAATCCTGGCAAAATGATTGAGCAGCTGAGTCAGTAGCTGAGTCAACAACAGAATAAATTGATCTATAACTGAGGAGAGGAACAAGTGAGCAAACAACTTCATTATGCTTGGACTAGTGGCAAGGATTAATGTTTGTTTGAGAACTGCAACATGTGTCACAAAATGTCTTTCATTATTAGGAGGGGCTTACATTAGCAACAGTAACATGCTCATGATGCAGTAACTATAAACATGCATTCGCTGATTAAAAATATTACGATTGCTTGTCAGTTAATGCAATTACCTGAAATCTATCACAAGCAACAATGTCTGTTGCTTAAAGTGTTGTTCTGACAAAGCTGAAAAGAATCCAATGCAGTAGGCTGCAGTGAAACGTCACTTCAGATTAATCCCCAATTCTCAACACGCACTTGGTGGGGGTAAACAGTGGGGAAGTAGAATTCCCTTTTACCAGCATGAGACTTCCAGCCTAAACTAGACTCATGAAGGGGAGCCATCTGCTTCAACCGGCTGGGGGCTGCAAGGAACAGAAAGAGACATAAACCTAGGAAAAAAAAACACAATACATCAGGGATGCTTACTATAGTGCATATGTTGCCCACAATAAAAAGTTTACCATATACTTATGAACTGACTTTAGTAGAAATAAGGTAAACAGTCTCACATATTATGGTGGAGAAATCTAGATTCTCACATCTTCATTCAACATTGCGTTATTGCTTGCCTTTCAGCTCTACTTTACATGTTGGACAGTTGTGCTCACGTTTAACTCAAGAATATTTTTACATACAGAGGAATTTTTGTTTTTCTCAGAGCAAAATGTCAGAATCCTGTAGCTGCAAAACCAAGTCTATATTATCACATCTCTGTCTCCCTGTTTGACAGTTAATGAGATTTTAGGGCTGATATGAAGCGATTTGTGTTGTAGATCTTTTCTCCGTGGTAAGTTCTTGATGTACGAGGTTGAAGAACAGTCAGTGAGTTGAAATCATGAATTCCATTTATTAATACCAAAACACAGCTGGTCCATTTCTCATGCTACCTTTAGGAGCTAGCAGGACAAAATAGCATCAAGCAAAAGTGTGTCATTCTCTTGGTTAGCCCCTATCTTATCTATGTCCTTAAGACATAGACTACTGTCTCCTTTAACCTTAACTTTGAGGGTTTTTTCTAACATATCATTTCCTTTAGCTTTAGCTTCGCAACTAGCTAAAAGAGATAGATGAAAACACAGAATTATTTATTCTCAACAATAGTCAAGATGATTTTAGAGTATTTTATAGTAGCTTGTGCTAAACAAGAACAATTTTTACATTTAGTTCAGCCAATTAAAATTAATAACCCTTGTTTACAGTTCACCACCTAATCTCGTGAACTAAGTTCAGAGTATTAGCATGACCTTGTTCTTTTTTTCATTTATCATATCTTCCCTGAAATATTTCAATAATGTATCAATTCATGATGTCATTGTCAAAATAGCATATATGTGTCATTGCCTATTGTCTTATAGCTAATTTATTTTGTCTTGTTGTCTTTGCTCACATAAACTGTACTATTATGTCTGGATCCCAAAATAGCTCAGTTTCTTTTACATTCTACTTGAATTTAGGCTGTTTGTAATCGCTGTGACTTTTAACACACCAGCATTTTTCTCTTTAATAAAATCCTAATTTTTGCTTCAGCACATTAGTGGTGAAAACCTTCAGTCAAGTAAATTGAAGACTAAATTTGGCTATGTTTGACAGTCGGTGAGATGAACTGAGGGAAACAATGTGCTATCACATTTGCCATCTCTGTTTGCCATAAAACAGGGATGAATAACAAAACTCTGTCTAAACCATTAAAACAAGATATAAAAACACTATATTACAACTTTCCTCATACATAGTAATATTTTAAATGCCTTTCTTGATAGCGAAGAGGAACCAAAGTCAAATACCTTGTTTGTGTGCAGAAACCTGCCAAACAAAGCTGATTCTGATTAGTTTTAGGGAATAGGGCAGGTTTTTATCAGGTATTCCCAGGTTAAGAATGAACCCAAAGGCATTATTGTCAAGTATGAATTGAGGGGAGAAACAAACACATCAGACTCCTGCAAAGAAAGCAACACCCTTCTGTATGTGTGCCAGAGATGAACTCCATATTTACTCCCTTCTTGTGAACATGCAGATCTATCAGTTGGCTCACTTTGAGGGAAAATGGCTTTTCTGCTAAAAATACCCAGTTTACATATCCAAGGTTTACCCAAAGTTACAAAGCAACATAATTTACTTCAAACTGCTCAAAGAAATGAGCTGCTCTCCTAAAGATGTTCATGTTAACTCCTTTGTCCACAGTAGTTTTGCAGAACAAGCCATAGGTTTGTAAAATTGTAAGATACAGCTCTTGTATTGTTTTGTTTGTTTTGCATTTGTTATTTTATTTTTACCTCGGACCTTATCTTATGAGAAAAATAGAAACTGCTCTAAGTGTACAGAATCTCATTACTTGATAATAAAATTTCCATAACAGTGTTTTATACTACTGAAGAAAATGACACAGCTCTTCAGACCAGCAAACAATCAAAAGCTCTGAGTCCAGGTAAGTTTTTATACTTGTTAATGACCCGCTAATCAGGTGCATTTGATTTACAGCCCCCGCCTTAAACCTCTGACACTACCAAAGGAATAACTGAATAAACATCATTCTTGCTTAACAGCTTGTGTGGTTTTGGTACTCTGGAGGTTTCATTTGAATAATTTCATTACCTGGTAAAAGACCATGTTATTTTTTAAAATTATGTCCTTATTCATAAAACCCTGCAAACAAAATAGCTTTCCTTTTTATGATGATCAAATCTTTAGCACAGTAGATATAAAAGCTTATTGGTAAAACTGATGGTGAGCAGTCTGTTTCATCCTGGACCTTATTGCAGTAGAGAATTGTATAGAGATTTTCATTTTATTTTTATTTTTAGTTAACTTAAGTACTTGCAGAAGCACCATTTTGAGATACTTTTTTCTTTTGCATCTAAATTTCATGAGAGCAATCAGATGGCTTTGATCTGTTCTCTTTTTTCAAGAATTGTTTAAACAATTTATTTTAGGCACTCATTAGTTGAGTGCCTAAAATAAATTACTGACTGGTTAAAATAACTCTCTTGAACTGAGCCCAAAGAAGAGTGGAACCACTGACTTGTAAAAAGCACAGTTATTTTGATCAGGTAACATATTGGACAATTTAATTTTGCCATTAAGCTGACTTTGAGCAAATTAAGTATTTTCATCCAACGGATTTCTCCTGAATGCCCCACAAAATAACTTTTCCAAAACTACTTGAACAACATTTCCAAACTAGGAAGGTGTCAAAATGGGAACTGAGTTGTTCATGCTTTAATTTCCTTAAGGCTAAACATCTGACACATTTTCATAAATACAGACCCATTCAATACATTAGAATATTCTTGAAAAGGCTGTTTATTCAGCCATCACTGAGCAAAAATCACTATATAGATTAATTGGACACAGATGACTTTTTAGAAAGACTTTTTAATTTGTTAATTATGATGATTTTACAGAAAATTAAAACATGAAATTTAAAATGAGAACATTAGACATTTTAAATACTGAAATGTAGCCTTAATGAAGGGAATGTTTAATACCTGCTCAAAGTTGTCAAAGTTGCTTGCATATTCTAATTTATTGAATATGACTATGTACTTTTTCTCAGGATGAGGATTTTATTCGTTTTGTCTTGATAATAATCTGTTAAACATATTTTTTCCTTAGCAAACACTGGGAAAGGCACTTTATGAATAACATTTATGTACTTTTTTGTGCAGAAATGGCAAAAGTTCAAAAAAATTCTAATTTTTTCATTTCTTAAATTACGTACAAATCCTTTCTTAGTATATATTTTATAAGATCATCAGCCACATGATTAATTTCAACAGCAGAAATTTGGCCTGAGGCAAAAAAATAAAAAATGAAAAAAAACCCAACAAAACATTTGCATAACTCTGACCCTGCATACGTAAATTATCTGTATGGTTAATTATTTAAAGTTATCCAAAAATGTGGTACCAACAGAAAAAAATCAAGCAACTTTACAACTAAATTATATTGTTTCACCCTCTTGTTCTTTATAATGTGAATCACAGTTTAATACTTTAGTCATAATCATTATGAATGCATTGTCTTAGCTCATATGTACATGAAGCAGATAAGAGTCTCTCCTGCCTGATGGTCTGTTTTTTCTTTTATGTGTTTACAGCTTTGTTGAGACATTCGGTGAATATGCTGAAGAGATGATAACTGTCATATAAAAGCCATAAAACCTGCACGATATTCTTTATGGGGCCTATGAGTGTGGCATAATGGAATACGTAGTAGCAAGCCTGTAGTGATGGGAAGTTGGTTGAAGCGATGTTATCCATCATGTGTTAGTATGGAGAGCTCTCAGAGCCCTTTCTCACATTATATACCAACATCTCAGTCCCCTCAGAGGTCTCAACATCCCTCTGATGTACTTTTACTGAGATGCATTACAGAGAAGACAAGGGTACTTTTAAAGAGTAAGAGTGCAGCTTTTTTTTCTTTTTATTGTTATCTTGGACTGCACCTGCACCAGCAATCCCATCATCCATATTGTGCTCCTGTCCGTGATCCTCTCTGATAACACAGGGCACTCGGTTTTAATCTAAAATTGAACAAATATTTCACGTCTCCTCACATTAGTCATCTTAGTTTGAATGCAGCTCCTCCCCGCTAATCAACCTTGTTCATGCATGACGCTCCATCACTCAGCTGCTGCACCAAGATAGGATGTGCAGAAAATGGCCTCATTAAATTTTACAACAGTCTCCTATCTCTGGCAACTAATTCATGCGCATTGTAGCTTCCCCCGCATCAGAGGAAATGGCAAACATCTCTTTGAATACTGAAAACAGTTTGAAGAAAGTGTGTGGAGTTGTATGGGCTTTGTTGAGCGGCTCTGCACCCAGTACCTGTTTCAAAAGTTTTCAAATTAGGATTTTGATTTGAAGATCAGCATGGCGTTTCCTCCTCCCTGTCTGTGATAATCAGATGCAGCAGGTGGTGAGGAAATGTGCATCTCAGCAATCATCTCCATTGACATGTGTTAATAGCTCATCAGGCTAGATTGTACTAATAACTGCTTTCAGGGATCACGATTGCACATACTTCAAGGTCTCGCTGCCTAATAGGGATGCGTTTAATTCCCGAGTCGTGCATTTATCAGACATTAGCTGATTCTCAGGATGATTCACATGTAATCAGAAACAGTAAAAGTGAAACTGGTGCTGCTTTTGGATAAAGGCATTTCATTCTCTCCGGCTTTCTTACTTTTACACAGTTCTCCAACAGATCAAAACTCAAGTGCTTTTATTTCCAACAGCTGTCGCTTTGGTTTTCCTGTTCACTGGATGTTGCTCTTAAATCGAATTTGGCCTTCAATAGGCAACGCTGGCTGTTGTTCTTGGCTGCTTCCCTGTGGCTGTGAATTTTACTCATCTGTGCTAGAGGATGAGGAGGGAAGCTCGTTCAGCCTCATGATATCGCTTTGATTGTTCAGAGTCAAACATCAGTTTTTCTGGTTGCTCTCCAAAGCAGGTTACAGTGTAAGCCACAGTGCGACGGGAGGAAAATTGCATTACTTTGCATACACACAAACAAAACAAAAGAACCCAAGAGTTCGCAGTTGCAAACCTGTAGTTATATTTCTTATGCAATTTGATGAAAGACACACTTAATTCAGGGCCATATCAGACATAAAAAAACATCCGTCCTCAATGAGGATTGCAATTTTAGGCAATTTCATCAAATCAAATCATCAAAGAAACAACATTGTTCAGATATGCTTAACCTTAGCATGCTGTTATAGTTCCCCGATTACATCTTGTCTATCTCCCTATGAAACAACAGATGGCTTCCTCGCAGGTCTCCGCCTGCACCTGAATCCAAGTGCAAATGCAAGTGAGCTCCAGGGCACTTTGTGATTGTACTTGGCAGACTTGGTTGCACCCACTGAACACATTGTGCATTGAAAACACGTGTCATTATTTGACAGAATTGTTTCTTTTCTTTTAATGAGCTTTTTTTTTGCATGCATCGTGTTTTCAAGCAGAAAATGTGGTTATTAGTTTACAGAATGTATTTCTTGAGAAGAAAAGTCACAATCAGTCCAATTCTTAGAGGTGAGCTTCTGTGTTGGTAAAGCACTTGTCAGGAACTGTAAATAAAAGTAAGGTTTTATCTGTTTGCCTGCATTGGATCTTGCTTCCGTGAACTCTGACCACATCTCTATTAGTCACAAATAAATGAATAAATAAATAAATAAATAGAATCAAAAGTTATTATGCAGCACTGATAAATGCCCACCCAATATTGTAATAGTTGAATCGCCTCAGATCGCGACCCAGAAAGTAACAGTGGTGGAGGTTTGCAGTTCCAGCCCTCATCTGTTGAAGTGGTCAAACATCACTCACAAGCCAATTAAATAGATACATAATGACAACACAAGTAAAGTCAGCATTTCTAATGCATGATTTTTGACACGCAACACACTGAGTATATCACATTTAGCCCTATTTTTGTGGTTGCAAATTAGCACACTTTGAGCTGACACTGTAATCACAGCACATTACAGTTTTGTATCATTTGTTATAATAGCTGAGCACCATTTCCACAGCAACCTACTTTCACTTCCCTAATGCAACCTTTTAAATCAGGAGCTGAGGAAAACTGTTTAAGTCCTCAGTCCATCTGCTTTCATTAAGACAGAGTGGTGCTCTCTCCATCTGCAGTAATTGACATGTGGCTGAGCAATGACTTAGACTGGAGAGTCTCACAGACAGGCCAGCTGAGGGAAGTATCAACAACTGATCGATATCGATAGCAAATAGCCCATATTTAGTGGAGACGGTGCTTGTGTGTGTCTGTGTGTGTATGTGGTTGTGATAGAAGTGGGGGGTCTTCCTGTTTAACAGTCTCCAAGCAAGGACCTAAAGTCTTTATTGGAGCCACCGGGAGCTTTATCGACACCCGATCAATGAGGTTTATCCGCAAACCTTTCACGGTAAAGTTATTAATTGGAAAATGAACAATGCAAAGCTGTCACTGCAGAGATGGGGGATTCCAGCAATTTAAACAGGATCCATTTACCAAGACAGGAAAGATCCCTATATGCTTTGTAATTGTATTTCGTGGCCCCCTCTAAGCCAAGCTACTGCCTCAGCTCTCTCTCTTTCTCCAGATAACTGCCATGGATTTGGACGACGTGGACAAAAATTCAATTCGTAGTCTCCTGTGTAGCATGTTGTGAGAAACATCCAGCAGGATCTTGTTAGTGCTTTACATGATGCAGAGGTTGCAGAGTATAGGAGCTTTGTCCTCTGTTACCCTGTCAGCCCTGCATTACTCACCAAACAAAGTAGAGTGATTTATCTCCAAATCTATTATCAAAATGAGTAGGCAGAAAGCAGGCTCATAATTCAATCGACACTTTATGGTGTTTGTTATTGGGAGCAGAGGGGCGGGAAACATAGAGACGCTAAAATACTGCTGCTGGCAGAGTCACTAATAGAGCTACTGGCCTGCAAAGACTCAGAGCTTTCATTTAGAAAACATCCACCTGAGAGTGAATTAGAACGACTTAGTAGATGAGCTTTTCGTTGCGTATTTGCTCAGGAATCTGCCACCATGTATACATTATATTTCTTTAGACTTGCAGCTGCAGGTGTTAAACAGATCAGTTTGTCGAGCATGTTGATACTGTAATGGATCTCTGTCTGATAACGATGAAGAATAATTGTGATTTGTATTGTGAAATTAAATATCTGACCATGTTTGAGCCATCATGATCTTGTCCATTTCATTTGTAAATCTGGATCTAAGAGGCTTTACCAAAATCCCTGAAATAGATGTTCACCCCGAAGGAAAACAAACACTATCTTTAATGTTGAAACACTTGTAGCACAGGAAGTTAAAATGCAGTGGAAATTTGAAAATGAATGATCTGTGCACATATGGTGCTACTAGTCTTTTGTTTTTTTTTTCCTTTTTTATCCACTGAGGTTTTTCAGTATTTCTGTCTTGGAAATAGAGCACAATGGGGAGACAATATTAACCATATTGCACGGGTGAAGATTTCATAAGTAAAACACTTTATGAACTTCTGATGTCTGAGGTTAACAACTGTTTTTTTAGTTCATAGCAAAATCAGTAAATGCTACATTCCTAATACAATGTACAAGAGTAGCTACATTGCTGAAAATATGTTGTATTTCTGATACGACTGCACTTTTCTTTTTCTGTAAAGCTGGCTTCTGATTCAAAACTATGACATTTATTACAACTTTGCAGTCTAAATTACAGAGGAGTTCTACTGTGTCTGGGCTTAAATGAGACTGAGCTTTGCATACAAATTATTCTGGTTATTTGCCATTTTGACACAATCATCTGAAGATTACTGCATGAAGCTGGTAAATGAAATACTTATGCGCTAGCACCTTGTTTGCTGGAAGTGCAGTTATGTGTGCTGGTTGGCATTTAGTATCGTAGAAATTCAAGATAGAAGGTAGAATAACTATAATTAAAGTTATATCAGTGAATGCAGAAATAGTAGTGTTGAATAAATATGAATTCAGTTCAATTTTTGAAGTTTTATTGATCAGTTTAATCAGATGCAAACATTAAAAATTATATGCTCATTTTATGGCTCTCTGAAAAGTGATAGGCACACTGACTGCAGGTTAAAATAAATGCACAAGACGATAGACTTGCCAGGACAAAAATCCTGCCCATGTAAAAGCATTAATGTTGATAATGAGATCATAGGTCCTCATGTTTTTTTGCCTTTTTTTTCCTGAGAAGCTATTGGCAGAACCATAGAAAGATCTTAAATTTAAAGTAAAGGCCCACAGATTTTGACAAGGTTAAGAAAGCTTTCTCCTGCAGAGGTTTTATGTTGTATTTGAGAGGTATTAAAGATTCTGGAGACGCTCAAAGTAATGGATCAAACTCTTCACAGAACTATTCTTTTAACCCTTACAAACGCCAGGTCAAATATGCAGATTTTTCCCCCAGAATAAAACAGCAACTGAAAAACAAAACAAAATAATAAAAAAAATCCTCTACATTAATCCCATAGTCAACATACTTGATGCATCTTTTACCTTCTCTATTTTATCAACTACCAATTTTAATCCTTTAAGCTAATTTTTTTTTATCACTGACCAACCTGCAATAAGTGAGCCTTTAAAATATAAGAGCTATAATTAATGGAGGCAGTGCACAAAAATCCAGCCAGCAATAGCTGATTATTACCATGCAATTATTTAAGCCCTCCTCCTTTTCACACCAATTACATCTGTGATATACATAGAATGATGTACTTCGCTCATCTAAAATCTAATTCCACCTTTGCAAAAGCTGTGTAACAAAAAATGAAAAATATTCCCCTGACTTTAGCTGGATGCACTGTGTTGCTATGCATTGCAATTCATGGTCAAAAGGGTAAATCTTCCCGCCATATTTTATTGTTCTGCTGTGACCCTCGGTGTGAAGAGTTTTGACGTCAAGGTAGTGTGTAAATAGAGCAGACACCTTTATAAATCGAGCAGACACGACCATCTGTGTAATTTCTGAAACCGATTATAGATCTCTTATCTCATGTGAATTGTCCATTAACATTACAGATGTTCTGTGATGGAAATTGCTTCGCACTCGTTCTTCTGACAGTCCAATCTGTTCACAGAGGGCTTGAGATCATTTCAAAGAGCAGCGCCAGAGTTGTGTGTTTATGTTGATGTCTGCTCGCGTTGCGTCGCCCTTACTGAGGCAGGGTGGGCCGTCACGCCTTGAAGCCATTAATCTTCTTGAGGACAGCAACGAGTACAGCATTACCAGCGTATATGTTTGATGTTCAAATAATTAGAATAGGACTGAACCTAAAATTTCATGATGCTTTTCAGAATCGGCCTGCTGAGAACATTGGAAGCAGCGTTCCTCACGTTTCATGAAGGATGACACTTGGCATTTTGTCAGAGCGGCATCTTCCAATCTGGAGAGAGTGCAGGTGTTGCATAAAAGTCCCTGGGACGGCAGCCGCAACCCTGTCAACTGCTGCAGGAAGCATGGTGATCTAAATGAGCTTCAGGCTTCGGTTTCTTGGCTGATGTGCTACTGAGAAGAGGAACAAGCTGATGTAAAATGGATCTTATTGAGAATATCCAAATTTATGTCCTCTGCTTGGGATGGCGACTTAGGATGAACTCCAGTCACCATTCTTGTGGGAAATGGAAAAAAAAAGATTTTGCCTGTAATGTTAAAGCATCCTAAAAAGATTATTTACTGTCAGTTATTGTTTAGAGATGCTATGTGAACGATGGTAAATACAACTTTAGCTGCAGATTCTTAAAGGCTGTCCCTATGATGGCTTGAAGATTACAGGAAACAAGAAATGTCTTGTTAATGTTATACTATCTGGGTGTGTTTGTTCTTTTCTGTTATTAAACAGCAAGAAACATTAATATAGTTGATTAGTTTTCTTAATCGATAGGGTTTTGTTGTTCCCAATAATGTACTTCATCAGATTTTTTTGCTGCTGAAGCCTCCTTATTAAAGGTTTATAGTATTGCAAAAATATGTTTATTTAATTTCACACGCATAAATAATTTCTCTTTTTAAAAATGAAAACCTGCTACATATTCTCAACAATTAATGAAAAGAACCCCACTCAAAGTCTCTTTATGACTGAGCAAGAATTACCGGAAAAATGAATCGTGTCAATGTGCACAAAGTTGAAATGACAAGCTGTAATTACCTTAAGCTGTTTTTATATCTGGTAGAATTTACAATTAAATGCTGCATCAGGTTGTTTTGTATTTTACACAGTGATTTAGAAAATACATGCTCCATATGTTGTCAGTGTTTTCAATCAGAAATCCTTTCTTCAGTGCATCTGTTATTCTACTTGTTTAAACATAACTCAGTTTGAATTCTTTCTCTTCTGAGAAAATTCAGAATGGAAGCATTGTTTCCTGAATTATTGCTAGCCTTTCATATGTTTAGCTATCCGAAACATTAAGGATGTTTTTCTTTGGATACCTATATCCAAAGAAATATAGATCTCTGGAAAACAATTAAGAGAGCATGACACTGAACCCCATTGAAAACCTCATGGTTATTCCACCAAATATTGATTTAATGCAGAGATTATGTTGTATGGCTGGATGTTCTTCATGGCTGGATGTCCAACAGATCTGACCCTGTTTTCTGCTTTGACAAGGCAACAGCTTCACTGAGCATTTACGGTTGATAATCTAATTCATAACAGCACATCGATGACTCACAAAAGAAGAGAAGAGCACAGATTTCTAGATATTTTGAGCTTTTAACTTCAAAGCATGTCCTACTGAATTATATATGAGTGTTTTTAGACCTTGCTGAATGCAACCTTAAAAGAAATTGATTTAAAAGTCTTCATAATTTATAAAGCTAAATCTTTTTTACCCTTACATTTGCAAATTGTCTGCTCAGCTTTATGTTCACACCATAAACATTGCGTTCTTAGTTTAGTAATGTCAATGGGTGGTGGAACAAGTCTAATTATTTCCAAATGGGAGTTTTAGGGGTCCAAAGGTCCAAAGTACAGATTCAGTATAAATTATTTATCTGGAAAATGAGCTCCAATCCTAAAGGCTACAATAGGTGTAGAAAGTCGAATTAACAGCTCTGAATAAATCATTGCATGCTTGTTCTTTAAAGATTATTGACTGTTTCTATCTTGACATTGATTAATACATTATGTTTAGCTTTGAGAAAAAAAAAAATCTTTGCTTTATATTTGGGAGATACAGGAGATTCACTTTGTCGTTAATGCAAACAAAATAACAACACAATTATGGTGAATGTCTCAACATCACCTTTTAACATGTTCCCTTTGGAGGCCTGTATTGTCTCTCTTTTGGTCCAATAAGGAAGCTTGACAGCAGCAGAGCTGACAACAAGAGTAAGTGCTGCCACTAAAGCTGTCATTTCAGTGTGAGATATTACTGCAGTGTGGCAGGTAGTTAAAACTGCTCTGCAACCACATTTAAACAATTCAAAGCTAAATGTGCCACACTCAGAAACACAAGATTTTAAATTATGGCCTAGTGATTGGAGGTGTGCTCAGTTC
The DNA here is from genome assembly GCA_903067075.1 of Micropoecilia bifurca. Taxonomy (NCBI): domain Eukaryota; kingdom Metazoa; phylum Chordata; class Actinopteri; order Cyprinodontiformes; family Poeciliidae; genus Micropoecilia; species Micropoecilia bifurca. The sequence continues at coordinate 10,643 of CAEGAF010019950.1, read as the reverse complement.
CCTTAGAGTACCAGGTCTTATGACTCTTAAATGTTTCTTTATTTATCATTACTCCCTCCATTTTATTTTAGCTTTTCACACAGCAGAAATGATCAATTGCTTGTTGCCGTTTTTTTTTTTTCCAAATAATGATTTCCATAACATTTTTATTATGCATTTATTACTGTTAAATGTTTACAGCCAAATATTTAAACTTCAAAATACAATTATATTGCAATTAGCTTTTTTTGGTAAACTTTGAGATGAGTTTTCATTATTTACTAGTGTATCCTTTATAGTACTACACAAATAACCTTAACCATGATAAATGTGCAGAATTTATGTGTGGCAATAGTAGGGATGGTTGAGGAATGGAGGTTTAGGGAGGCACAGCTATTCATGGCTGAATGGCTGTCCTGCTGAGATCATCAGTGCGCCTGATTCGGACCAACTTTTAGAAAGCTTTCTAAAGGCATTTTGCTGAATGAAGCCATACCTAACTAAAATTTTACATTTACATTTTCAAGACTGACACTGACTTAGACTGACTTAAAAATGTAGACTTCCTTTTCAAATGAACATTGGTAGGAAACATCAATAAGCATGAGTTTAAATAAAGATGGTGTGAGCAATACAACATTTTCTCTAGTAATTCTGATACATTTAAGGCATAGAATTTGAACAACCTCTGTGGCCAGATCCACAGACTTTGTTGCTGTTGCACTGCTTTGAATCGCATAGCAATAAGACACAGTAGGTGAGGCAGATTGAGCCTGTGTGAGATTAGCTCTTCTGCTTAAATCAGAAAATTCTGCTCGCATTGTGTGCTGTCTATTTTTTCTCTTTGTAAAAGTGAGAGGAGCTATTACACATCTCACAAAGAAAGTTCAACTTTAATCTCTGTTGATGAGGCACTTTCTCTAGTTCGAAAGGTTAAAGAAAGCTTGTACACCATTCAAAGCTTTTAAAAAGGACCTCAACAGCAACACAAAAGAAAATGAAGAGGACACACCAAGTCTGAATATGAAGGAAAAAAAAGTTGTGCTTTGAATGTACAATTGTAACAGGAGGAGGAGAAGAAGAACATTTTCCCTCCTTTCTCTGCTTGTGTTTCTGGTGATGTATCAGCACATTTGTCTTTCCCATCTGCCCCTAAACATAAACATATAAAGTTACAGAGAATGATCGTTCCTCTTGTCTCTTAGGAGAGCACGGGCAGAGAGGGAAAAGAACTGCTCTACCTTATCGTAAATCTGAGCAGGTATTTTTTTTTCAACCAATTCCTGTTCTCTGCTCATCCACTTCTGCCCCCATATGCACAGCTATATCCCGAGCTTTTATTGTGGTGGGTGTTAGATTATGGTTCAAGAACGCAGGGGAGATGTGGGAAGTTGCTACAAAACGCGAGCAAGGAACAAATTCAATAGAACAAGAAAGAGTTATCCTCGTTCTACACTGGAATGTATTAAACAAGAGGAAAATAGTGCATCGCACTCACAGAGCATATTTAAGCTTTAGAGTGTATATGTTTTCCCAACAGAAGTAACGTTTTAATATGGAATACACAACTTAATTTAATTTTTCAAACTTATTTAATTAGTCAATCCAATACCATTCCTAGACAGAAGTTAAATTATTTGACTAAAACGTTTTAGTCAAATAATGTACTAAAATAGTAATTTTATTACATCTAAAATAACTCCACGTCACTAAATTGTGACAGAAACTAATTACACATTTATCTAAATGACCGAAACTGTTCTGTTAAAAAACTTTGTGTTAAAAAGATATTAAATATCTAACTACAGGTCTTATACTGAAAGAAAAATTCAAAAGTCAGTACTCTATTTTTAGTGACGCATAGAGGGATAAAACTGGCTTTTTTCCCCCTCAAGCAAATATTTATTTATTTCTTATGGTAACCAAACTTTAAGAATTTGTAAGAGTTACAAGCACATTGAAACAGTCCAACTACAGCTGTTTATTTTGGGGAGGCTGTAGCGATATAGTAAAATGTGAGTCTGTTCTGCTGCATTGGGGCAGCAAAGCAGTAACTAACAGGATGGCCTAAGAAATTAATTAGCATTCAATTGGTTTCCATCGTACTGTTTTGTGGACAGTTAACATAAATACAGCTTCACTTTGTTTTGGTGTTGTTAATTAGCACAAATTATTTGGTTAGGGTTGTGCTTAAAAATGTCCTTTGTTTTTACTGAGGCTGCAGAACATTGTGTGTGGTGCATCTTGTTAAAATGCAGCGCTGTGCTTGATCTATAACTCTTCCTAATTGTTTTAGACTTTAGATGCTACTGCTTCTGGGAGAACAGGGTGTCTAGCACTGATTATTCCATGTAATTACAGTAAAACAGAAATGTGTCAAGTTCTAAATATAATTTTGAACTGTGACTAATGTCTAATAAAACACAATTTGAGGTTTTGGCCATGGTCAGGTTGCTTTCCTCTCCAAGTCACAGTTGCTGAGTCTATACAGACAACTTGTGTGTTCAAATCCTTTTCTATTTGTTGTAAGATCATACCACAAATGTTTAGATGCTACTCTTGCTGAAAAAAAAGAAGAAAGGAACAAAATATTGTCATTTCAATGCACCTTTATACTGTCTCTTTAGAGGATCTTGCTATTGTTTGGATCTTCTAGTTATTTCATCTCAACTCAACTTAGCTTATTATTATCATTGTTTAGAGTACTTAACTAAAAAAGTATTGTTTAATGCTTCTCATCTTTCTATACAACACAATATCACCTATGGAATAGAAAACACAAATATAAGTTAAACACTAAATATTGAAATTGCTGTTAATAAGAATGTGAAAGAAAGGTTGGCTTGTAGAATACTATTTCTGTATCCATTACGTGTAATTTGGCGTCCTGATTGCTGGGTTTTATTCAGTGTTACCACACTGTGAGCACAACTAGGGGCAGCAGAATGCAGTATTCACCCAGCTTTGTCTGGCACAGACAAGATTCTAAGCAGAGATGACAAGGTTGTTAAGTATATCCACCGCCAAAAAAAAAAAAAAAAAAAGATGGATGGATGGATGGAAATCATTTAATATTCTGGGGGGTATCTGCCTTTTCCCCAAGAGCTGAAAAAATTGTGGATTCAGACCAGTAAAAACCACAGAATGGGATATCGCTCATCCTACAGTCAGTAAAATGTCTATACAAAAGCACTTTGTGTCTCAGTGCAGGAAAGTGTGCCCTGTTGTCATTAGGGTTCATCTCCTGTAGCTGTGAAGACAATGTAATGATTTTTTATCAAGGGTGTAAATTCAGTTTAAATAAACATTGCACCGTTAAACAACATTTGAGTGTGAGGTTTTGGAATATAGAGCAAAATTTCGCTTTTTAGTAAAAGTTTCAGGATGCAGCAGAAATTTTCTCAGCTGGTTTGTTTCATTACACTGGTTTAAACTTGAGAGTGTTTAAGTAGTTAAAGCATAAAGTGACTTCTATCTTGCTTTTATTGCAGCACTGAACTATTTTTTGTTAAAGTCAGATTTCCTTTTCCTTAGCTTGTTTTTATAGCATGGAGCTTGTTTTATAGCAATGCAGCTGAGCTTTGACGTTAAGTGGGAATACTTGCATCTGAAGAATAATTCTGATCTATGTTAATTATATTTTATTAATTCTATTGTAGTCAATATTACATATTTTTTAAAGTCATGAATTACTGTCATCATGGATGGATCTATAGTACAATTTGCAATTCCATAGTAGTAGATAGCATTATGAATATTTCAGAACTGTTACTACATATATTTTATACAAATCTAGCTGTTTATGTTAATATTCTGAATAATAATGCTAGATTTGGCCATGCATGAGTTCTTAAACGTTAAGATTTACAGATGAGACAAAACAGCATAAATGAACATGATCAAACAAGATTATCATCAACAGGATGATCATTATTAATTTTTTAAACCATGGGGGGAAGTTTATTAAGCAACTTTTAATACATTCTTCTTCTTTTTTGAACAAATGAAGAGGTGCTTCTTAAATTGTCCAAGCATTAACTATTGATATCATCATAAAAAAATTGGTCAGAACTTCCAAATGAGTATCTCTATTATCTGAACCTTTTGAGATTAAAAAAAGCATCTCAGCAAAAATAAATAAATAAATAAATAAATAAATAAATAAATAAATAAATACAAACGTGCCCATTAGATTATGAGTACCTCTGAAAGGAAATTCAACAAATTACAAAAAAGTCAATGTTTTTTAAGACAGGTATTGATTTTGTATGACAAGCCCAAGTGAAAATCGTTGGATGGTCAAAATGAATTAATGTCCAAGCAGGAGAAATGTCCCAAGAACCTTTAAGGAAAGAAAGAAAATACCCAGAGGCCTAAATAGTGTTTGAATCAGGCTTACATGGACAAAATTCAAATCAATATTAGTAAAGTCAAACAGTACATGTTGTCTGCACATGTTTACATGGTAAATGGCCTGCACTTCTAAAGCACCTTATCAAGTTCAGAGGACTATAAAACGCTTCACACCACATTCAGTCGTTCAACCATTCACACACTTACATGTTTATATACTGACAGACTCCTGATGAAAATATCCCACACCAGATGGATGCCTGACCCTCTCAGTTGGAAGGGATGGAGCAAATTTCTATATAAAAAAAGCCATAAGCAGATATACTACTGTGGAAAAGAAAATGAGTGATCCTCATTTCACTTCTTCATTACTCTGATTACACTTCATGGTTTAATTGGAAAACAATCAGGGCAGACAGGTCAGCAAGGAGCAGGTGGATTTTAATAGTCTTAATCATTCCCTGTACCGTTGTCAAAAATGAGTTTTGTCTTGTTAAAAAATACGTTTGCTCATAATTGCTGTTGGGCTGAAACAGATAATTGCATTATTAATTGCATGATTTAAGAATCTCAATATGCTTGTGTGTTAGATCCATCTGCTGCTGCTCAGAAACTCAGACTGCTTGATTCTCTTAGGTCTCATTAGAAGGGTTTGCTTTCAGGCAACTTTGTTTGAAACATCATGTGGAAAAACTCTAGCTTATTGCATATTACTGCAAAAGCTAACTTTCACAAAAATATATTTTACCAAAGGCAGAAGACAATAAGGGTTAAAAATCTCCACTTGTGTTTTTTAATTTTTTTTATTTTAATGGAATTCATGTCAGAAATCCAAATTTTGAAAAAATAGAAACAAAACGTTTGATAACTGAATCCCTCCCAGTGAAAAACATAGCTTAGTTCAATTGCATCATGGGCAGTGAAGTCCTGTGGGTGTCCTTTGTTACACCAGCTTAGTTGATCCCAAGGGACTTGGGAATTTGGGAATTTGCAGAATGTGTCCTCTGTGGATTGGGTTTATGTTTGATTGAGTCTATGGTAATGGAGTAACATTTTATTGGTGCATGCTTGTTGTGTTCCTTGAACTGGTCCTGAACAGTTTTTGCAATGTGACAAAGTTCATGGTGCTGTCAATGTGTTGCCCTGGCGAGAAGAGTTAGCCTGCAGAAAAGGTTCAAGTACATGACACATTTCTCAGACACACTCACATAGACTCCAGGCTACCTAGTACTTGTCTTGCCTTGTAACAAGATGACCAGTGTTGTTCAGTTACACTTGGTTTCTTATGTCTGATTGTGTTCCTTAACCCCACAATAAATATTACTAATAGATCTCTAAGTCAAACGGGGTCAACGAGAGGTGAGTTTTGCGTAGAAATAACGTCACAAATAAAACTACCAGTTTTAACAATGAAACTATTTTGAGGACTTTACTACCATCTGGACCATAGCAAGTGCCTCAATACAGCTTGGCCTTGTAGTTATGGATTATTCATACCTAACTCCTTTCTTTTGACAGAAGCTTTTTCAGTCCAGCCATAAACACTTATGCAGACACAGAGTTGCTGAATATATAAATGTCCGTGTATGACTCATGGATCTTTTTGTAGGCTTGCTTTAAACTACCCAAGTCCATTGTAGATGTCAAAGCTGGACTGTAATTTTCCAAAAAGCAATATTTTGAGGTTAATGAAGAATGCATTGCTGGCTTTTTTCTCAACTTCTTGAGACAAATCCCATTGTCTTCTATTTTATTTTTAACAATAGCTATTTGAGAGTATTATTTAGTTAATTTTCTGCACTTACTATGACAATGATACTGAAAAATGTATTTCAGACATTTCACCACCAAAACGTAAGAATAAAGACTTTCATATTTCTAAGTGAAGATACAATACATTGCTACAAAATATGTGACTCAAATACATGTAAATATACCACTTGTTCAGTGACTGTGAGTCTGAAAAGGAGTATGATGAAGTTTAACTCACATAATCTTACCCCTATAGTCTATTTTAACATGTTTTGTATGTTTTTCAAAGTAGGTTGCTCTTGAAAATTAGATATTGTGTCTCAAGGAGCTTTACCTGTATGAATAAAAGTGAAACAGAAACTAAAATTAAAACAGTATTTCATTTTTTGAGAAGGATTTATTAAATCATATTCCAATAACCTTAGACAATCAAGATGAAAACTGCAGTCTGCAGTCTTTCAGGTAGTTCTCACCCTCTCTCCAACCCTTTTCCTGTTAATGGCTGCAGTGGCCTATAAGTCTCTCCTAGCATGTGTTTGTTGGGAGCTGAGATTTACTGCTGCAGAAGTTGCCAGATCATTATAGAGGTAATACAAAGAGGCACACAAACATTCTTGCACTCACATCGACGCCTACTGGCAATCTGAAGATTCTTTCACCTGAGCTGCATCTCTTTAAACTGTGGGAGGAAACCAAAAGATTCTTTGACGACACATAAAGCCCAACTAATGGTTAGCCAGATATATTCTAATGAACTGCTTTACTTAAACACTTGAACACTGATTGTACTTGTATAAATCCTCTTTTGGTAATTGCATGTCTCCCCCCACCACCTCTTATTCATATATTTTTTAATGTCAGTACTAAATTTGATGTCCCATTTTATAGCAAGCATGGAGAGAATTCATGGATCACTAACAACACTTAATGCAAGACAATTAATTTGTTCACAGTTACCTGCATGAGCTGTTTCCTTGCAGTTCTAATAGCTGTGAAAGCCAAAAAAGTGAACCAAAGAGCAACTTTTGATTTCACACAAGACCAGTCTGTCCTGGTATGATGCATGTCATTCTTTATTCAGAAGAAGTGCTGTTTTTAAGAGGAATATTAAAATGGATGAGTTTAAACAAATATTCTAGGTTGGAAGGTTTTGCGTAGAATGTCATAAACCAGCATTTTTTTGTCCGAAAATTAAAATGTGAAATAATAATGTATTAAATTTGAAATCATTGTCTATATTAGTGTCTTGTTTTATGGCAATATTTTGATTCACTAACTTCATGTTTTGGCTAGATGTTAAAATAGCCGTGACTGGGTGGATTAAACAGGTTTGAGGCAGACATAAGGTGCAGATCAACCAGGTGTTTTTTCGCCAACACTGAGAAGGGAGACAAAGAAAAGCCCCTGTTCAGCTGTTCACTTGAGGTCTCAACAGGAGCTCAGGAAAATCTTGACAGGCAGGGAAGCGTTTTATCACCAACTGGTCCCACAGTTTAACAAACCTACCATAAAACAGACGGAACAAGAACAATTTGAAACTGGACAAACAAGCATCTACAACATTAGACTAAAATATTAAAGTTTTTTGCCAACAAACAGGTGTTATCTAGGATTAGAAAATATTTAAAATGCCACTTAAATTCAGAATTTGAATCTACACATTAAAATTTTAATCTCAAGGTACAAAGTTTACCTATCGGCCCCTTCTAAATCTACAAATGGATTTTTCCACAACATTTAAATGCTGCTAAAACCCCTGGTAAAAAACGTTTCTGACTAATTTCAGGGATGATTTGCCAAAGCATTGTTAGCTTTGCACAATAACACAGGAAATTGTTTTGTTCAAAGGACATGCCTTGCAAAATTAATAGGTGCAATTCAATATGTTCCAGCACTTTTTTGTTTTAAATTGTTACAATCTTTGATGACTGTTTGCCCCCCAAAAGCACATCAGCACAGCATTGAAATTAGTAAATTAAATCTATCTACATACACTTGAATTACTGTAGTAAAATGAGAAGATACGTGTACACATATAGTATATATGTGTTTGCACATATAGTATATTCTCAAACATAATAGGAAAAAATCAAATGAGTATAATTTAATCAGAATCAATCCACATATTTGATGCAAATGGAAAACAGCCCACAAAACATCTGTGTGCAGATGCTCCAATCAGTTTCATCAGCTTGTTTTTAAATGCTGTTTTTTTACCACAATACAGACACATTACTACATGGACTTATCTGTTGGTGAAACATACAAATTGTAAAAATATGCAATATGTTTTGGTTTGTGGATTTTTATTTTCCTGAATTTTAATTAATACATGTGGGTCAGCCAAATAGTGTGAAACAAGAGGAGACAGATGTGGATCCTTTTCACTGTACATGAAGGCATATTCAGATTCTAATATTACATGGCTGCATAACACATTTACAGTGACTATTTTACTTAAGCCTCTGCTTCTCCATTATGAAGCTGACAGATAATACATGCAAAGTGCTTTATTAAAAACACCCACACATAATCTAAGAGATTATATCTATATTATCTACTTGTGTTACTTTTAAAGCCCTGATTTTACATGTTTTGCAGATGATTATTCCTAAACAAGGTCCAATTTGTTCTGTATACATCACCGCATCAAAACTATTTTATTGTTAATTCAAATCTAAAATCACTAAACATTTTCATTGAACATGACTAAAATATTTGAATACTTGCGAACTAAATAACTGAAGTTGTTTGAAGTAGCTTGAGTAAACATGAACACTGTTCAGAGCAGAAGACTAATCTTCAGCTTCTTTCAGGAGGAGGGGGGCTGATTATTGTTTTTCAAGCTTCCCAATTCCCCGCTTTCTTCCAGGTTTTGTTTTCCTTCTTTTGGCTTCTGCGTCTCATTGCAGTGCAGCGTACAAACAAGACAGAACACTCCTATGTGTACAAGTGTTTAGCTGTCAGGATTATTTCTGCTTACCTTGCAGGAAAGCTGGATTCTCATCAGGTTGGCAAGATTGGATCAACCTTGACAGATCAACATGCCCATTTACAACCAAAATACACACTTAGCAGAACAATTGTTGTGTGACAGGGCTCATTGTCTTTTTCGAGGGAAGTAATAAAGAGCACCGTTGCCATGGGCAGAGGTACTTGGTCAGCAACACTGTGAAAGTAATGTCAGAGTAAAATCCTCCTTCTAGAAACCAGGATTACAATGGAACAAAGCAACAAAAGTAAAGAATCATCTATTATAACACTGATAAAGACTAGGTGACTAAAATTAAATGTTTTTTTCCTCTAGCTATGCCTAATATGAGACATAATTCATTTTGACCTGATAAGTTTCCTTCTTACTATTCCCAAATTACCAGCAAGCATAGTGCCGAAATTAAGTCCACAATAAAACAACATCAGCCATACATGTTTACTTGCAACAAACAAGTTTGTGTTGTTGTGAACGCATTGCCCAAGCTCTTCTACCCCTACTTAATCCAAATCCAGAGTTTTCACTATCTAAGCTGTTAGCCATCCTTGCATTATCTTCCTAGTTAGTTGCTGTAAGCCCTTTCTATCCAATTGTCTTGGCTAGTTAGTTTAGGCTCAATCCATTCTTAGCTTGGCTTACCCTATTCTTAATCTGTCTTTTCTGGAAATATTCTGTTAGAGTGTGTTAGAGGTTATAGGATATCAGGAGGTCAAGCATCAAGGTACCTTTACAGACTTGAGCATTGTCCAGTTATGTACGAATGCCTTCAAAAGCAGCACCGGTGTTCTGTTGCAAAGAGTTAAACAAAAAGATTAAGTCTTACTTACCTACAATTTCATACAGAAATTATAAAACATTATCTATCATATTTGCAGCTTGGCAAAAGTAAAGTCAAATAATTATTCCCACATATTGCACAAGTTTATCATAACTGAAACCCTGTTTAAAACCAGTCAAACCAATTGGATATTGAAAACTTCAAAATGCTGATGCAGGGAGCATGAAAAGATTGAGTCCAAAACAAAACAGAACAGAAAATAGTAGCCAACAAATCAACCGTTCAGTGAATAATCCGCTCATTGTTTGGTCTTTTCACTGGACAACCACAACTCTGAGGGTTGACAGTTTTGCCAGGCACTTTTTTTTCAGATGATAGCTGCATGGTAACTGGCCTGCACATGTATAATGTATCAATTCCAGACGAATTGATAAAGCCAAAGTGATTTACACTAGATTCAGTTATTCACACATTCACACACACACTAATACACCGATGGTGGTAAAATACATTGTATCCACAGTTACCCTGATATAAAGTAGAGCTCTGTGAGTTTTCTGGAGTTTGGAATATTGTTTTGTAACTTAATCCCACCTTAAACCTCTTCAAAACTTCATACCTCACTTGCCGGATTTGTTATTAGGTTTTTTAGTTCAATAGTCTTCTCTAAGAAATCTATGAAACCTTCATTGAATGGTGGTACATACAGTCGTAGGCTTTGTGGTTTTTGTATTGTAGTTTTCAAGTAGCCACGTGCTGAAATGTTTTGGTTCTCTCTCTCTCTTTATA
>CAEGAF010019916.1:0-18600 GCA_903067075.1 Micropoecilia bifurca | reverse complement strand
ACTGCGAGGACACACACACACACACACACACACACACACACACACACACACACACACACACACACACACACACACACCTATACACACACACACACACCTATACACACACACACACACACACACACTGTCTCTGCAGTTCTGAGACAAACACACAATGTAATAATATAATAATATATTATTACATTACAATAATAATAATAGTAATAATATATATATATATATATATTATTACTATTATTTTTGCCGAATATATAATCTAGAAACTCATAGTTTCGCCGCTCATCATCTCTTACACCAGGTTTCACACCGGCTGGCTTCTAAGGAATGAACTCGTGAATTCAACATGACCCGGAGGAGAAGCGTAGCGGCCATTTTGCTCTGAAGGGGGGCCTCGGCTTAAACACGTGAGAAAGGAGCCTGAAGGTCCAGAAAAAGTCCAGTATCTCTGTTTCTAAAAGAGTATCGTTCATGTGCAAACCAACAGTGGAGTAGGAAACCACCGCCATGCCCTCAGTGACTCTGCCGCAGAAGGAGAACGCTCTCTTCAAAAGGATTCTGGTAGGCACTTGGCGTTAGCTTATTGCAGTGCTAAGCAGTGGTCCGTGTAGCACATATAGAGCAGGTAGCTAACTCATCAGGAGCCCAGCAATTTTGAAGTCTGTTAACCATCAGCTGTGATAGAGCAGCAGAGAAACAGCACCGCTGGATGGTTATTCTGGGATGCTGCAGATGTTTTGACCTGTCAATAGGGCCGAAGTGTATCAATGAATAAACAGATTGACACATGACAGCCATGCCCAAGTTAAAGAGGGAAGCTGCGGCGGTTTGTCCGCCTAAAGTTGGATTATTGACTCCTGAGTGACGCTGAAGAGCAGCGGGGTGTTGTGGTTCTGTTCAGCACTGTTGTCACAGAGAAGTGAAGTCAGTTAGGTGAAACTCCAACGTGATGCTCCTCCTCTAACCCACAGCAAGAAACAGTGTAGAGCTGAATGAAAACTCAACAGCAGAGCTGGACCGTTGCTCCAGATGTGCTGACATCAGGATGAGGATTATTCCTGTCAGCAACAGCTGGAGGAAAACTGACTGAACTGTCATGACGTCATGCTGTAATTTCTCTCTCTCTCCTTCCAGAGGTGTTATGAACACAAACAGTACAGAAACGGGCTGAAGTTCTGCAAACAGATCCTGAGCAACCCCAAATTTGCAGAACATGGAGGTAAGAGACCCTTTTCTTCCTTTTGCCTTTAACTCTGAGATTTTCTTAAAGCTACTAACATTCGCAGTCATGTTAAAGTCATGACAGGTGTTAAAACACTAACTTGTTGTTCTTCCGTCAGCCTTCCTGTATCTACTGAATGTTTCTTTCTCTCTGGCAACTAAAAATAGAGCACAGACACCGTTGTGTCTCTGTCCATGTGTGCATGTGTGTTTTTTTCAATAACTATGAAACTCGGTTGTGCAGTGACACTGTTGGTAGAAATGTTGTCTGTCAGAAACAAGATCTAGCCTAGGTCTTCTTTAGACCTGAAGGGACAGATGTTCTTGCTGTGATTTGCTACCAGTGTAAACACTTCCTGCTCTGATCACATGCAGCTGCACCTCATGATGGAAGCTGTTTGTAGTAACACGGAATGAGAGACATGTTAAGGGAACAGAAAGCTAAAATAGTGTGTGGGATAGCTTAAAGTCAGGGCTACACATACAGTGTCTCTCCAGAAGGTGACCTGCTGTGTGTTCATGCCTGACATTAGAGCACAGTAGTAGGATAAGATTGATGGTCGATCTTCTCTGCCTCCAAAGATCTGAAAATCAGCAGCTCTGCTGTTGGAGGCTGACACAGACCTGCCCATCAGGCCATGCTAACAATAGTCACCCACTTAGTGCCTTTGTCACTATATACACATTGAAAGTGTGTTGTGACCTTTTAACATCTGACAGGGTCGGTTATAAAAAAAAACCCAAAATCAGCTGTAAACAACTGCACCCATACTAAGATGAATATTATACTTAGTGGAAAAATCAGCTTATTTCTAGCCTGGGTAAGACCTAGTTCTACACTTTGGTTTGTTCAGACGGTTGGGACCCTCGACTGTTGCGCAGGGTTTGCTTCTTGGAGATGTGGACTGTGTTGTGGATTAAAATTTTCCCAGTTACTAACGTTTGGCCATGATGTATGTAATGTCAGTTTGACGCTCTGAAGCTTACTGGAAATTGCCTGTGTTGTAAACAACCGTTCTCCACTGAAGTGAAAAGACCTGATCAGAACTTGTCAGTTCTTAATGTAAATCTGATATTTGGAAGCTTGACCAACATGGACTGAACAGCTTCCTTCATTTCCCCTGCTGCCAGAAAATCAACATCGCTTACTTCTTCTGTTCACTGATTACATACTGTAGGAATCTAAAGAAATGGGAGAAATCCCACACAGATTACTGAAGGGAGATGAGAAGTTAATGGAATTCCATAAGAAGCTTACTATGCAGACTAGCTTATTTTATGAATTCCCTTCTTTTTATTAACATGGATGTTTGGACCACTGATCACATCAGACCTGTGAACTGCTGCCATCATGGTAACGGACCACCAGAGCAGTCAGTTAATTTTAGTCTGTTCAGATATTCAGAGTTCAGTTTAAAGTTCAGCTGTTGCTTCATGATGTTGCTTTATGGCCATACCACAAACACATGAATACGTGAATTAGTACTTGACTATGAAAGCATGACTGGATTCCACCATATCAAATCTTACTTCACCATGTGTAGTGTTGCTGATTGCCAGTTCATCTAGCTGTTGTCATGGTAATGTAAGATGCCGTCTGCTTGTTAATTAAACTGTAGTTGACAGACTGAATTGTGCTTCAATAAGAACGTTTAGGCCGTTTCCCTCTATCCCTGTAATACAAACGCTGCCTCTGGTTTACTCTGGGCTGCAGAGACGCTGGCCATGAAGGGGTTAACCCTCAACTGTCTGGGCAAGAAGGAGGACGCCTACGAGCTGGTGAGACGAGGCCTGCGCAACGACCTGAAGAGCCATGTCTGTATCCTTCACCATGCTGCCCCCAGGGCGCCTGCTCTCCTCTGACCAACACTCACCAGGGCTCGTCCTGATCGGTGATGTTCCTGAACTCAGACTCCTTCCAGGCTGGCACGTCTACGGCCTGCTGCAGCGCTCTGATAAGAAATACGACGAGGCCATCAAGTGTTACCGAAATGCTCTGAAGTGGGACAAGGACAACCTGCAAATCCTCAGAGACCTGTCCCTGCTGCAGATTCAGATGAGGGACCTGGAGGGCTACAGGGTGAGACACACACACACACACACACACACACACACACACACACACACACACACACACACACACACACACACACACACACACTGCTCAGAGTCTCCTACCTGCAGGTGCAAGGAGCTGATGGAGTTGTCAGCGGTGGACAGTGTCTAACCTACTTGAAACTGATTGTAAAACATTTCAAGTCAGCCAATGACAGAGCTCTCTAGTCAGACAGTTCAGGTCAAGCAATCAGTGGCAGGATAATGGTAGGATGGAGAGACTACAAACAGAGAACTCCAGGACCCAGCAGTGAGGGTGGCCTGGTTGGTCAGCCCAGCAGGAGCATGATGTGCTGACCCCCTGCGTCTCTCTGCAGGAGACCCGCTACCAGCTGCTGCAGCTGCGTCCTGGCCAGCGGGCCTCATGGATCGGCTATGCTGTCGCTTATCACCTCTTGGAAGACTTTGAGATGGCAGCTAAGATCGTGGAGGAGTTCCGGAAGACCCAGCAGGTATGCTGGGGCTGAATGAGCTGCTGGACAGCTAGTGGCTGAACCTCATGCAGTGAAATTCTGTCAGAGACGGACGACTATAAACTTCGCACAAGAGGTTCTCACTCACGGTCTGAAATAAAAAAAAATAGACAGTGGATAATTGTTTTTTTTTCTAGAAAGTTTTCAGTCTTCATACTAAGGATTTTAATTTCTCAAAAATTGAGAAATTATAAATTCATGTAAGCAAAATATGAATAGTCACAGGAAATATGTATTTTTCCCACAATTCGCTGATACATTTTAAAGTAATTGTGGCTTTTAAAATGTGTTTGTTCTCTCAAATCAACCTAAATGACCCCAAAATATAACTGATTTAATCTTGTAAATGAAAGGGCAGATAATGAGGAATGTGTCTAAAACAAAAAGAAAAGATATTTCACTCTCCAATGAAAACCAGTCAGTTGCAGAGGGAGATGGGCTATGTTGCTATGGTAATTAATGATCTGCACCTGGGCTCGGTGTCTATCTCAGACAGTATGCTTGAGACAGAGTTTCTATACTTGTGAGACACCCAGCGTCGGTCTCAAGGACCCTAACAAATAAACCATAAGCCCTAGCAACATTTTGAAAACATTTTACGGGAGCAGGCATGTGTATCTATGTCATGGCCACCTTTGAGACCAATAGGGTGATATTTGTGCCTGTGAGGGGGAGTTAAAAAGAGTTTGAGTCAGAAATCCACTGTGCTGTGTGTTTCAGAGAGAAAGATTACCGACTCTGTGAGACACTTGGCCTCATTTTTTTGCTTGTTTTTGTCAATTTATGTTGTCATTTTAACTAAGAATCCCACTAAAAATAGCTCCCTGCTTGGGATCAACCTGAACGTTGTGATATGATTTTTGTGGGGGTGCACTCAGTAGTACGGGTCGCATTAACGGTAACGGAAGAATAATAAAGAATATTAAAGAGACATTCTATTGAGTGTAGAACAATAGGTGCCTGCCATGCAATGCAAACGGAAAGCTCTACGCATGCATTGCAGGCCCCATAGCAATGCATGACTGTGACTGAGTTATGCATTGTGACTGTAAATATGTATTTTTCCCACAATGCAATGGGGAAAAATAATTTTTTTCCATTGCATTGGGAAAAATATGTCGCAAGTGACAGTCACTTGCGAGAGCAGTGATGCAGTAATGCATTGTATGCATTGCTATGGGCAGGCCCCAATAAGGTGGGGGACAGCTGAACAAAACCTCTTCCTACAAGCTGTCCCACTGGAAGAATGCTTTCAGGGGCCTTTTATCAGGAGCAGGTGAGCCTCATCAACGTCTGATTGGCTTGCAATTCCTCTGCTAGTCCAATGGAGTAGCTTCTCTCCTGCAGCATTCAGGCAGCCAATCAGGAAGGTGTGCTCTCACAGCTGAACCTGCATAACAAAACGAGCCTGCACAGCCTCAAGAGGCCAGAGGCCATAACACTATCATAACCAGCGATCAGGAGGTTCTGTACAGGCTGAAATATTTCCCCTGTGTGTGTGTTTGTGTCCAGACATCTCCAGACAAGGTAGACTATGAGTACAGTGAGCTGCTGCTGTATCAGAACCAGATTCTGAGGGAAGCTGGCCTGCACAAAGAGGCACTGGAGCACCTGAACAGCTATGAGAAGCAGATGTGTGACAAGCTGGCTGTGGAGGAGACCAGAGGTGAGCAGACTGCAGTGGAGCCCATCTGAAGACTGCTGAGGCTCTTAACACACAGCTGTGCAGCGTGAACATGTGTGTGTTTGTAGGAGAGCTGCTTTTGAAGCTAGAGAGGCCAGAGGAAGCTTCAGAGATCTACACAAGACTTCTGGAGAGGAACCCAGAAAACTGGGCCTACTACAAGGGCCTGGAGAATGCCTTGAAACCAGGTACACACAACATATAGCAAGAATTAATTCCCATTAGAATGAAAAGTCTCTCTGCATGGATAATTATATACTGAGGGGCACCAATGAATCGGCTGTGATTTCCTTCATCCTGGGAGATTGGTGATTGGCCGATACTTGCATTCCTCCATTCTTTTGCAGGGCAAAAGAATGTCCTTTTTAGCTCTGTATTTAGAGAGGATGACTTACAACCCCACCAGGTCACGTCTGCAATCAAGCTGAAAATTGCCCTAGTCCAATCATGAGCCAATTACTCCAGACCTCTCTACTCTTTACAGATATTTTATCCATCCATCCATCCATCCATCTTCTCTTCTCTTCTCTTCTCTTCTCTTCTCTTCTCTTCTCTTCTCTTCTCTTCTCTTCTCTTCTCTTCTCTTCTCTTCTTTACATCCTAGTTCTTTACACCCTTGTCCCTTAGTGGGGTCAGGAGGTGCTGGTGTCCATCTCCAGCTAACGTTCCAGGCGAGAGGCGGGGTCACCCTGGACAGGTCGCCAGAGGCCAGTCTGTCGCAGGGCTAATAAGCTAACACAAACACAAACTAAGAAAATAAAAATAAAAGTATGTGAAAACCTTGCTCGAATGTAAATATTTTATCTTGAATCCTAAATCTGTCTTGGAATTCTGTTCACATCATATCTCACATCCCTCCAGCTGCTCTAACACCCATCTCACCACTGGGTCAGCTGACATCACCATGCCAACATTGTTTACGTTACCGGAGCCACTGCTGGCTAGCAGTGCTTGCTAGCCTGGATGTTAGCATGTCATAAAAGCAACCTTCTGCGTATGACATTCTGTTTGTGCCACCTATCTGAGACTGATGTGAGCAGATATAACTTTGTGAACAATAAGTAATGTGTCAATTATGCATTTACATTTCACACACGTTTGGCTTGGTGTCTACACTAGCAAGTAAATGAGTCATCACCAGCTAATCATCATTATCACCTGAATGCTGATTGTGATTTTTCAATCACAACCAGCAAATCAAAACACTGCATCACTTTACAAATAAACACCAGGATTTTGGACAAGAAAGGTAACTACTGTAAATAGTTTAATGTTGTACCATCAGAATATTTAGTTAAGCAGACAAACTTACTTATTGTCCATTTTAGATAATATCTCTTTTTATTGATTTACTTTTAAATGTGACCAGTATTGCACAGCTTACCCACTGGCAGATAACTAAATTAGGATTTAAGTGAAGTGAAAAAAAACTACAAGCCTTTAGTAGGTTTTCTCAAGCTAACCCTGGAAACTGTATTGTATTATAGTCTGACATTTCCTCACAATTCATAATAAATCCTCTTAGTGTGTTTCTTGCATGTAAACTACATTCTGTTCAGTGTTAGAAGCACTTTAATATGAACAAAAACAACTCTACAGATCAAACAGCGTTAACATGTTAGCATTAAGTGTCTGTGTGTGTGTCTTCAGGCAGTGTAGAAGAGCACCAGAAGATCTATGAGGAGTCCTGGATGAAGTTTCCCAGAGGTCTGGTTCCTCGAAGGCTGCCTCTTAACTTCCTCACAGGTAAACGCAGGACAGCCTGTTCCATTAGCATTCTTAGCTCAGCCTTTGGGTCATACTGACATCAGCATGACTGCAGGCAGCTCCCCTGTTGCAACACCAACTTCAGCACTACTGAAACTATCAGGTGGAGTACAGCAGGAGAAGGATCAGGTGGTTAAGTTGAAGATCCTGGCTCCAGGTTCAGTGTGATCCTCTCCTGTGGAATCAGACAGGGTGTGGTATTTATACAGGGTGTGGGCTGATGACTCCATATTGCCATTCCAGCATCACATTCCTGTCTCCTTCCTGTTTGTTGTTCTGGTCAGGGGAGAAGTTCCGGGAATGTCTGGACATCTATCTGAGGATGAACTTCACTAAAGGCTGCCCTCCTGTCTTCACCACGCTCAAATCCTTGTACAAAGACAGAGAGAAGGTTAGCAGAGCCGTTCTGCTGGAGCGTTTCCAGCTGAGTATGAATTAATGAACATACTTTGTTTATTTTTCCTTTTTAGGTAGTGCTAACTTATTGTTTTTCTTTTGTTTTTTATGTTTTTGGGGCATGCAGGTTATGATAATAGAAGAATTAGTACTTGGCTATGAAAGCTGTTTAAAAAGCAGTCAAATGTTTAGTGAAGATGGTAAGTGTTTCTATATTCTAATGCATCCCTCTGATTGGTGTCATTCCAGCTGTCTCTAAATGCAGGAGTTGTGTGTGTTATGCGTGTGTGCAGATGATGGGAAGGAGGAGCCTCCGACCACCCTCCTGTGGGTCCAGTACTTCCTGGCCCAGCACTTTGACTTCATCGACAAGGCCAGCCTGGCGCTGGAGTACATCAACACGGCCATCGACAGCACACCCACACTGATCGAGCTCTTCCTGGTCAAGGCCAAGATCTACAAGGTATGACGGTTCACTCAGAGACATGTAGCACCGGGACGACACAACTTCCTCTAACTGTCTGGCCTGATCCGTAGCATGCAGGCAACATCAAGGAGGCGGCTCGATGGATGGACGAGGCCCAGGCGCTGGACACTGCTGACCGATTCATCAACTCCAAGTGTGCCAAGTACATGCTGAAGGCCGGCCTTATAAAGGAGGCAGAGGAGATGTGCTCCAAGTTTACACGGGTACATTTACACTGGTCACTGTTTGCCTAAAGGTGGTTGGGCTGGAAGAATAGCCTGTCTCAAGGGATTTAGGGACCAAAACATCCTGACAGCAAGGTGTCAACGCGTCCTAAAAGTTTTAGGTTCATGTATCTAAAAAAACTAAAGTTCCAGACCCTTTTAATGCTGTCTCATATACAAATATGAGACAGAAACATGGATTATATCTTTATATAGACCTGTCTATTGATTATAGATTAATAGTTTTACGGGACAGAAATTTCCATGACATTTCAACAATATTATTTTACCTTTTATCTGGAAATAGTGTTTGTTTATTCTTGCCATACAGCCTCTGTATTAATTATTGCTCGGAAGGTCTTGCCATACAAGTTTATTTCTCTGTATTTACTTTAGTTTTTTAGTTTATTCTTGCATTTTGTTCTTCATTCATTTCTGTTTAGTTTCATTTGATTAGTTTTATCCTCTCTTGGTTTATTGCTATGTCCACTTTAGGTTCTTTCCTGTTGCTGGATTTATTTGATTGTTTATTGACACACCATGTTAAGAACCGCTAGTTTAGACTCTGAATGGATTCAACATTACGTTCTCTTTAGTTTTCACTCTTCTGTATGTAATGGAGACTGAAATTAAACGCGCTTTTCTACCAAAGTTTTTGAATGGGCTTCCTAACCCTCCAAAGCCTCCAGTCTATAACTCTTCAACACGCTGTCAGCTCCTGGTCAGAAAGACTCATTTAGTTCATGTCCATGAGATGATATTCAGCAATATACTTCAGTCAGAGGCTTCTTCAGATTTGCAGCAAGACTGACTGCTACTGGAGATCTTCTAGTCCATTAAGTCACCATCAAAATGACTCTTTGAAAATGTAATATCTCTCTGGGATAAAGTAATTGTGAGTTGAATTGAATCGACTCGTGGGCCTTTAAAGTAAGTGCAGAGTGTTATTCTGGATTCAGGGCTGATGCTCTTCTAACAGACGTCACTCACCTCCTGTGTTTGAATCTTGTCTCCAGGAGGGGACATCTGCAGTGGAGAACCTGAATGAGATGCAGTGCATGTGGTTCCAGACAGAGTGCGCTTTAGCCTACAAGGCCATGAACAAGCTCGGTGAGGCCCTCAAGAAGTGCCATGAGATCGAGAGGGTATGTGTGTTGCTCAGTCTGTCATCACAGGCGTCTGTTATTGTGAAGAAATCTAAACCACCATGCATGTTTCATTTTTGCTCGGTTGCTGTTCCTTTTATTCTTGAAGTCAGAATTGCTTCATTTTCCAGATTGAACAGTTAATTGTTCTACATCTATTAATGTGTTAATCTGCTGCATTGTTCTGGTTTGTCAGTGTAGCAGCTGGATTCATGGAACTCTGACTCTGTCCTCTCCTTGTGTCTCTCAGCATTTTGTGGAGATCACAGATGACCAGTTTGATTTCCACACCTACTGCATGAGGAAGATGACGCTGCGCTCCTACGTGGACCTGCTGAAGCTGGAGGACGTCCTGCGTCAGCATCCCTTCTACTACAAAGCCGCTCGCACCGCCATCCACATCTACCTGGACCTACATGACAGGCCACTGACCGATGACAACAAAGAGAGCCAGGCAGATGCAGGTCTGACGCCTCGCCTCATCTGGCTTTAGTAGAGAGCTACATGCTGGGTGTGGGGATAAAACACTTAGAAATGAAACTTTTCTCTTTATGCAGAGAATCTAACAGACAAGGAGCTGAAGAAGCTGCGGAACAAACAGCGAAGAGCGCAGAAGAAGGCTCAGTTAGAGGAGGAGAAGAAGAATGCAGAGAAAGAGAAGCAGCTGAAGAATCAGAAGAAGAAAAAGGAGGATGATGATGAGGAAATTGGAGGGCCCAAGGAGGAGCTAATACCAGATAAGTTAGCTAAGGTGGGTCCAGAGGTTCTTGTGTTCTATCAACTTGAAGGAAGGTTTTTGGAGTATAAAAATAAATAATAAAATGCCGTTCTGATTGTGTGTCCCAGCCGGAGAACCCTTTGGAGGAAGCAGTCAAGTTCCTCATCCCTCTGAAGAACCTGGTGCACAACAAGATCGAGACTCACCTGTTAGCCTTTGAGATCTACTTCAGGAAAGGTTGGCAGCTCAGAGGAGGGATGGGATTGGTCAGCCACATCTGCTGCCTCAGGCAACTTCAGATTGGCAGTCAGACATTTCTGTTAAAATATGTCTGACTGCTCTGACTAATTCAGCCTTTAAACCTTTGTCAGAAATGGACTGACCTGTTACTGGCCTATACTTACTGACTGTAAGTTAGATGAACAATCCCCAGGATTTGTAAAACTCTGACCTGCTGACATAGTTTTGAACAAATTTAGGGAAATCTCTGTTAAGCGGTTCTTTAAAGCGGTATAGTCTCATGTGATCAGTTGTTTATTAGCTGTCTTAGAAGTAGAGGCGACGTCACATGGTGTGTGTTTGTGCCAATATGTCTGAGAACAGAGAGCAGTTCTGATCACCAGCTGGTTTCACTGCGCATTTGCTACTCTGTCTGTAACCTGGTTTATCTACATGTTACAGTGTTGCACTAGAAAAGGTTGATGGAAACTGCAGAATTCAAAATAACTTTCTCAATTTTGCAATATCTTTACACTCACATGAATGTAAAAAGGTTTTTGGCTTTTTTGAAGTAGAGTTAATGCACTAAAGTTTCGATAGAGACGCTTTGACAGAGTATGTTCCAATGTAGCAAATTTTCTCATCCCCTTCAGAGGGAAAGACTTTCTCTGACATGTGGTCCATTATAGTTTACAACCACAACGTTCTTTTTATTACAGCCGTACATGTCATCAACATCTGACACAGCCTGGTTGATTTGCTCCAAACCAGTAGATAGAAACACACTGAACTTAAAGGTTTATCTAAAATCAGCCTGTTTCAGCTGAGAAAACAAAGGTTTTTTTCTTCCACCATAACTTGTCTGTCCGTTCTTTTCCTCCTAGATAAGTACCTTCTGATGTTGCAGTCGATAAAGAGAGCGGTGGCCATAGAACCCTCTGACCCATGGCTGCATCAGTGTTTAGTGCGCTTCTTCAAGAAGGGTGAGAAAGTGACTGTGTTCAGCTCTCGGTTCTTCCAGAGGCGACTAAAGCTCAGTGTTTGCTGCTTGCAGTGAGTGAGAGTTCAGACCTGGCCGAGGCGGTGAGGACTGTGCTGAAGCAGGAGATCTGCAGGCTGTTTGGAGACAGCAACCCTCAGAGCTTCAACAAGAACTACCTGAGCCAACACTCCAGCTGCATCCCCCACCGGCTGGCTGGTAGGGAGGAGCTACAGGCGGCACTGTGTTTCTGGCTCTGCTTTAAACATGTGGAGCTCAAGAAAACAGGGACTGTACAATATCAAAACTACTAAAATGAATAAAAACCTGGGGAGCAAAAGGCTAATTTGGAACAGGAAATGGAGAGGCCAAGCTGCATGGAGCTGAGAACAGTAGACAGACTTACTAAAGACAGATTTGCAAGAATGCAACAGTTTCTGCTGTCTTGCATGTCTTTGCATCTTGTAAAATTATTTCACTGGTGGTGGGACTATTGCATTTTTATCAAACCATATATTGGCAAAATAAGCAACATTTTCAATTCAGGACCCCTTTTTGCCAGATAAATTCTTGAATAAATACAAATAAGAGCTTTACAAGAAAGATATTAATACTTATTAATCTGTTATTCAGGTTTTTCCACCATCAGGTCAGAGCAAAGTGTTATTTAATCCATTCATCTTTCCAGAGTTTTATTAACTCCTGATCATTCATGGAACGTCTGTAGAAATATGACTGTAAAAGCTGACATTAGCATTAGCCTCTGTACTGCAGCTACATGGTTAACATGTAGCTATTTTAGGCTTGAATAGCTTTGCTGAAAGGCTAACTCCTTTTAGCTCAACCTGGACACAACAAGTGTTTTCCAGCGTCCAATCAGGTCATTTTTAGAGGCAAAAAAACCAAGATCTAAAAGTATAAGAGATACTATAAGATAAGAGTAGGTTGGACTGTGAATTCTTTGAATAAACCACCAAAATTAGTTCAACATTGACAGCTACATTCAAGCCGTCACTCAGCGTCAACATGAACGTTAAAGTCTCCTCTATATCGTCTTCTTTATTAAAACGTTTGGTCTTTGTTCATGTGTTTCTGTGCTTCAGTCTTCCCTGGGGAAGACAAACATGATTTGGCCGATTTAAAGAAGCATGTGGTTGTGATTTAACTGAATCTGTTCTGGACTCTGTGTTCTATGGAACATTTGCACCAGAAGCTCCTCTCAGGCCCGTGTCTCCTTGTGTGTGCAGCTGCTAAGATGATGGTCTACCTGGATCCGTCCTCTGATAAGATGGCCTGTGAGATCGCAACAGCTCTAGCCGACCCTCTGTCTGGAAGAAGCATCCAGGTGAGTCATTTGACCTCCGGAGGGCGCCACAGTGAGCGCCATGGTAACTGAAGCGACTTGTTTGTCGCCTCAGATCTGCTCCGAGGTGCTGGAGGCTCTGAGGAGCGGCCAGCTGGGCGAGGCTCAGCAGAGAGCAGCCGAGTCTTACCGTGCCACTTGCCACAAGATCTACCCTTACTCCCTGAGCTTCAAGCCCCACGGTTACCAAGACAACAGCACCACAATCAGCGCCAACGGCGACATGTCGGCAGGAGAGCACGATGATCTCACACATGAAATGTGATGAGAGGGGGAAGAATGGGGGGGATGAGAGGGGGAGACCCCTGCCAGACGCCTTAGTTCACCACCACAGCCCCACCCCTCCCCCACACCCACACACTGCACTGACCTGCTGGACTGAGCGGCCCAGGATGGACGGCAAAGGGAACAGAACCATCAGACTTTTTTAAACAACACAAAAGGCTCTGCCCAGTTCATGGCATCAGAAAAGAACTGATATATTTACACTGGGAGGCAAAGGATTGTGGGAAGTGTGGTCATTGGCTGGCTGGAGCGGCCTGGTGAACACAGTCTAGGTTTTCTAGAATGCCTGTGTTTTCATGCCAAGTTCTTCTTGTAGGTGCATCTGCTTCTCACGTTTTTAAAAGTAATTTATATATTACAAACTGACAGAGGAATTAATAAAACTGTTTGCAAAACCTGTGTGTGTGTGTGTGGGGGGGGGGGGGGTGCAAGATGGCTGACCATGCTTTGCTGCAGGAACAGGAAGCAGTAAGACCAAAGGGTCAGTCACACTGTTGGACTCAATGTTCACTTCCTGTTCCTTCAGCTGCTGCTTCTTGCTGCCTGTGGTCATTTCTAAGTGATGAGTTTGTGAGCATTGAAACTGAATACAGCACCTCTAGTGGTGGGAGTGTGTTAGAGTATCTGCTTTATATTCTTTCAGATGTAACGCATAACCATGGTAACAAGGTTTTAACAACAGATGGCAACTGACTTGCATCCCCCAGAGCTAGAAATACTTGACCACTGACCGGGTCATTTCAATTCCAGAGGAGTTGAAATGAGGTTTGATGGCTGCAGAGCAGGAGGTCCAAACGTCATGGATCAGAACAGATATGAACTTTAGGATCCTGGACCCCAACAGCTTCAGTAAACACTTAACCCTCCAAGTGCAGACATCAGAAAACCTGAACATCTTATTCTGAAGAAAATATAATTAGTTTATTTCTGTAGCGCCAATTCACAACTACCACCTCCAACCGATGAAGTTCTGTTTATTATTCAAATTATAAAATGTATTTAAGAAAACCCAGCAGACTGCATCACGTCATTGACAATCCCTCATATTGAACATGCATATAGTGACAGTGGAGAGGAAAAACTCCAGCAGAACCAGAACTTTTTATTTCTGGATTAATTAGCAGCCATGATTATTATCCTATAACTGTGTTTTAATCCCGTTTAGGTAGCGAAGCCTCTGGTGTCATGCATTGATTCTCTAAAGTTCAGTTTTGATAGAATTTAGCCTGCTGTTGGCTCACAGTTAAACTTGTAGGTGATCACATATTAGTTTGTTATTCACAGTTTTGAGACTGATTCAGAATCGGTTGTAGACATTGATTAAATACTGTACACTTTAATGTACAGACCCATCACTTTTAGCTAATTTAGCCCTTCATGTTGTTTTGTGGTATGAAAAGTCTCACACTGCATTATTATGGAATTGGAGTCATTTTCTGACCAGTAATTTGAAAGCCTAAGCTGAACTAGTAAGGGAAATCTAGTATCACATTTCTCTGAAGGATTGTGTTACACAGAATTAGCTGGATACATGTCATGACTTTTAGGGCTGTTGGTTTTCCATCACTCTGCTCCTGGCTGCCCCTCACAGCTTGGCTCGTCTTCCTGTTTCCACCGCCGCCTCCTCCTCTCTCAGGTTCTGGGAGGTGAGAAAAGTGTGGTCCAAGTTCAGGTAAGAGGTGATGAACTCTGGGAAATGTCTCTTCAGAACCACCTCCAGGAACATGTCTGCTGCCGTATGTAATCTCTGTTCAGTCCTAAAGCAGATGAAACACTTTCGGGATGAGAGCAACTCAGGAGAAGAAAAGCCCAAGTCCTTCACTGCAGCCTGCTTACCTTTCAGAGGGACAGAGGAGGCCTAGTTCAGTGCTGAGCTCCTTGGTGAGTTGAGTGACGAGCTGCCTGCTCACCACCCTGCTGTCATCTTCCAGTCGAGCCTGGTGTCGGATCCACTGCCACACCTGGCACAGCCGTTTGCTAAGTTAAAAACTGTTCTGCAGAACTACTTCATCCTACTCAGTCCAGTTTAGTTTCTGTTCAAGAATCATTTTGTCCATCGATAGTGGTAGATAGTTCTGTTTTTTATTTTGGTCCATTTTAATGCCAGTCAGGACCTTCTCAGTAAAAGAAGTAGAACTGTTGGGCTGTAAACTAAAAACTCTCTTACAGTTCTTTGGTGAGTTCTACTTCATAAAATCAGGCAAACAAAAAGTATAATATATGAACTGTCCATTCACTTTACCCAAAGGTTTTCTGAGGTCCTGATTGACTGTTGGGACATATTGTGGATCATTTTCAGTTGTCTGTGTCACTGTCCTGTTTAAGGCTCCAGGGTTGGAGTTGGTAGAAATTCATTTTGATGTGTGGTCTGTTAGTATGCCTAAGTTTGCAGATCCCTAAAAGAAACAAACATGTTTTATCTGTGCTGCAGTCTGTCTCATCAGTTCATCATGTGTTTGGCTGAAAGCAGGTTCTGTTGGACATGTCAACCTTCCACCACTCCTGTTTGGACTCTGTTCACCTGTCATTTTCTATATAAAACCATCTGTGGTGTATTTACTGAATGGTGAGAGGATTGTCTCTGGAACCTACCTGGGATCTAGAAATCTCTGCAGTGGCTGAGTCTTCCACCTGGCCTTTGTAGAAAAAATGGCCTTTACCTGGAAAACAGCACTATGGTCCTCTTACAGCACTACAGTCCTCTTGTAGTCTTGTACTAACATAAAAAAGTTAATCAGAGTTTCTAAAAAAATTTCATTATGTTACGAAAGTTTTTAGCATCGTTTTTAGCAGGAACGGCTCCTGGTGGTTCAGGACTCAACAGAGAACATGGTGCACCTCAGTGAGACCAAGCATCTCAGCACTTATGCTCAAAGTGTTGGTGTATGACTCTCACCTGATAGCCATGCATTAATAAACAGGACACCCACTGCAATGTTATACTTAAGCCCATAAAGAGTGACTCCTCCCTGAGGAAAAAGACCAAAACAAATCATGTTCTGTTGAACCTTCTTGCTACTTTGTTCCAAACAGTCTCCTGATTCCACTAACAGAGGGCATGGACAGCAGGTCCTCAGGCGTCACGCTGACACCGTCCCGGAGCCGGTGGAGCTGGTTGTCACCCTCCGTGTGAAGCTCGAACAGCTGGAGGAAAAGAAACATCACCACTCATGTTAAGATGCCAACTTACTGCAATGTAACAACCTGAAACCATGATAAATCATTTCCAACTTTCTTCATCACTACTGTGACACATAAGCTGTAAAATTCAAGTGAAGCACAAATTGATCTAGAAAGGGGAAGAGTGCAGTAGGAAAAAACCTTTTTCCTACTGTAGCCTGCAGAGGTCACCTCTACTCCACAGCCCCCTCACAATTTTCCTGTCAGATTTGGGTCTGGACTCTGTACAGATCAATCCACAATGTTATTTTCTGCTGATGTTCACTACACTGTAGTTTTTAACCCTTGTGTTTACAAATGGGATCCAACCAACCCCACATTCATATCAGTTGTATCAGTTGCCTCAGTCCTCGCACACACAGGTAGTAGTATAATGAAGTATTGCTGCTCTTACTTGAGTAAAGGTTCTGGACCCAGTGTGAGAAACACTGGATGAAGAACAGACAGTCTAACTCTATAGATCTAGAAGATGCAGTAAGCACCATGTGTTTCACTGGCAGTACCATACACTTATGTAACACTTACTGCTGTAGTTTCTTATTTTTTCTGCTCAGTTTGTAATCATCTTATATATTTGTATCATTTGCTTTATTTTAGTCTTTAACCAAATTCACAAATAATTTTATATTTTTCTCTGAAATATTAAATCATACGTTCTAATCTGCTAATCGGTTACACATCAAATACTTTTTTAGTACTACTTGAGTCATTTTTGGGGGATTGTAACTCTTCTTTTACTTGAGTCAAAGTGCTGCTACTCTTTGGGTGACGTACTCTGGTATTTTGAGCAGACATCTTTTTTTGAAATTGCAGAATTAGATTCACTATAATTTCTAGATATTAAATATGTTTAGATATGAAAACTAAATGATTTTTCTCTCTTTCAGGTGAATTTGATATGTGGGACATAAACAGGAAATCAGATCATGGTCCTTTTTTATAGAACAAAAGCTACTGAGCGCTGCCTTTTGTAGTACTAAAGCAGTATAATGAGGTACTCACTTCTTGCATGGGTTTAATCAGATTCATGTCATACACCATGAAGCCATCAACACCTGCCTTGATTTCCAATAACTTCAGCCTGAAGAGCAGAAAAACAGAGGAACAGAATATATTTACCCAAAAGAAGAGTTACATTAAAAAGAAAAAAAACTTTTTTTCTTTCTAGAAAGTACTATTGCATTAAATTATGGGAATTACATGAAAAGAAACAGGTGGTAAAATCCAGCTCTTCCAACAAAACACGACGTCACCTTGTTTCAAAATGCATCTAGTGTGTATCAACATGGAGCAGAAAATGAACCACTGTGTATTCATTGTCAGCCACCTGCTCCCAAACATGCTTTTAATGAGTATCAACTCTGATTTTAACATAACCACATCATAAATAATGCTGAAATCCTATTATATAAATAAAATAAATAGCCCAGAACTGGTTAAGCAAGTTTTGGCCATTGCTAAACACTTTGTCAGCCAGAGACCCAATAAAGCCAAAATTAGCAACTGGTGTGTCTGATACAAAACTTTTAGTTTAATAGAAAACTGACTGGAAAACACTGAAGGAGAAAGTAATATTGTGTTATATAAGAAAAAATAATTTTCCCTAAAACAAAAATTGTAAAACTTTGTGTTACAGATGATAACAACATACAGTTACTTATTTATGGGTTTTCATCTTGTTTATTTGTTAATAAAATTGAGCTCAACTGTCCTTACACCTCTGTGAAACCACTCCGTCAGTGTGTGTGTGCCCGCGTGTGTGTGCATTGTATTTTCTCCTGTTTGGAACTCCCTGCTGATGCAGCCTCACAGAGCCAGAGGAAAGGCCTCAGGTTGTGGCGTTGTGCTGTTTGTACCTTTCCACAGAGTCCATAACTGAGCTGTATGCGTGTGTGTGCTGGCCGTGAGGAAGCAGTGGAGCAGCCATGCCTCCTGTGGCCAGCGCTCCCCGTCTGTGACACGTCTGAACCAGCAGGTCCATGTAGCTCCGCAGAAAACGTTTCTCCATGTTCACGTATTTGCTGCGGTCCGGCAGCAGGAAGTCCTGACGATGACCTGCAGGATGTGACCCCTTGTGACCCTTTGTGCTCTGTTGGTTATGTTAAAGTAGCAGGCGCCACATGGGGCTCACCGAACTTATTGACGAAGGAAGCAGAGTAATCCCAGATGCCACAGTTGAGCCCTGCTGAATGTTCCCGCAGCTCATAGAGAATCTCCTCCATTTCAAACGTTGCCAACACATTTTCTATCAGCACCGTCGCCTTGATGCAGCCCAGTGGAAGACCCAGCTGCACACACACACACACACACACACACACACACACACACACACACACACACACACACACACACACACACACACACACAC
>CAEGAF010019911.1:0-67310 GCA_903067075.1 Micropoecilia bifurca | reverse complement strand
TTGGGGAACATTTTCCAAAATGTCTTTGTTCTGCTGCTGGGCAAACCTGCCTGATCACTTTGGTTTTCATTCAGAGGACCGTCACTGTTCACACTGTTTTCAGTAAAAAAGGTTAAATCGATACAAGCGTCTGGGGAAAGATTTCCAAACCTGTGGCTTCTTCTTGATGCTCTTCGTCTTTCGTCTTTGTTCCCGTTTTTGATTTACTTCCTTCTGTGACTCTGGTGGATTTGTTTTTGATGGCCGGCTGTGTTGTAGAATTCACTGGTTCATATTAACAACTCTTCTCCTTGGACTCGCTCTCAGGTGGCTCTTTCTGATCCACTGTCTCCAGTGGATTGGTGATCGATTTCTTTTCAGTCAGCAGTTCACACTGCAGTCTGAAGTGACCCAATTCCAATTTTTTTGACGTAATGCGACCTGTATCCGATGTTTTCATGGCAGTGTGAACAGCACAGGTCGGATTCTTTTCGAATGTGACCCATATCCGATACGCATCCGATTCAAATGCGACCATAACGTCAAGGTTGCATTCATCCGAACTGAAAACTGATTCTCAACTAATCTCACCATTCTGTGTCCTGATACGCGCAAGCGGGAAGAAAAACAACAACCATGATGGACTATATGATGATTAAGTTGTTAATATGTTGCTTCGGCAGGATACAAACTTCAAATATGCAAGCTAAGCTAAGCTACACCGTTAGCCTCCATGTTTACTTCCGCAAACACTGAGCGCTTCTTCTTCTTTTATGGCGGTTGGCAGAACACTGAGAACGCTGACGCTATTGCGCCCTCTACTGCGCATGCGGGACACTTTCACGTTCTTTAACGTTCTAAAAACTTAAAAGATTTCGCGTTTAGTTTGGTGTCAATCTCTAAAAAAAATGTGAACCAAACAAAGTTCAAATCGTATTGCGAACTGCTAAATAAATTCTCAAGAGAAATGCATCCCCAACGGCTGCTAGCAGGATGTGATGAAAAGAGATCGATGTGATCAGGGGCGGAGCTATAAGGGGACCTGGGGGGGCGGCTGCCCACCCGAACCGGGCCTGATGGGGGCCCGGGGTGTGGAGGCGCCAGGGAGGGAGGAATGGTTTCAAGTCGCTTAAATGTCTGATTATAGACTGAGAAAGTGCGCCATCGCCATCGCCAAGCGAAAGGTGATTGTATGTATCACAATTTTGTAATTTATTATTGTTTACTAAACAATAATAAATTGACTTTTTTTGTTGAGCACCTGCCCCTTTATTGGTCTCTGCACGGCCCTGACAAGGCCTATTTTCAATTCTTGGAAAACGCCTGAGTTGTCTCCGGGATGTTTACTTTTTACTTTTAGTTGAGTAAAACTTTGTTGAAGTAATGCTACTTTTGCTGGAGTTCAGTGTTTGG
Organism: Micropoecilia bifurca; assembly: GCA_903067075.1. Taxonomy (NCBI): domain Eukaryota; kingdom Metazoa; phylum Chordata; class Actinopteri; order Cyprinodontiformes; family Poeciliidae; genus Micropoecilia; species Micropoecilia bifurca. The sequence continues at coordinate 65,918 of CAEGAF010019911.1, read as the reverse complement.
ATAGTCTCCTGCGGTTGGGGCCCCATCCAACCAACCAACTGGCTCTGTTTGCAATCAAAGGTGCGTTTTACCGCCCTCTTGTGGTTGCAGAGAAAAAAATGGTTTCACACCCTTCTACACTGACCTCTCATTGACTCCTTCATTTTGTAGATTCGCAAAGCCAAAACAAAGGGAAAATATTTTACTTTGTACTGTCACTGACATTCAAAGTAGTTATCTCATTTTTTAAAATCATCTTCTTGTCTAACGTTACAGTTTGAAGTACAGTTTGGTGTAAAACTCACACACATTATGCCCATCTGCATTTTGCATAGTTAACAAAGACAGAATCACAATCAAGTCCTTACAGCTGCGAAGCCTGACTGGTACAGAGTCGTACGCAACATGAACAAAGTATTTTAATGGTGCACAATTTCATGAAGACAACAATAGTTTATAAGGTTCCCTTGGTCCTAAGGGAACTACAAAATCAATCAGTCAATAACTGTAGCATGTGTGTGTCTTGTTGGGTCTCATTTCCCCCAGAGGAAAAGCAGAAACAAAAGGTCCCAGTTTATCTCATCATTCTTTTCGCCACCAGTGCCCTTCCTCCAGTCTCTTCCAGTTTAGGAGGTGAAATATAAGCCACAGGGGAAAACGCAAGGAGCTTTTACGTCCCTTTGTTGCTCCAGAAACAGTCCCATCCATTTACCAGCCGGCGCTTCCTGTTTTACGTCCCGATGTGGGAGGCAGTACAGTTCTGAGTCTGCCAGACCAGGATGACTCCCGGCTTGCTCACAAAGAGGCCAGGAAATCAACAAAAAACAGGACAAGAAAGATCAATCTCACTGTTTTTTTGGGGGGGAGTTTTATGACCAACAGTTATTCTGCAGGCCTTCTGAACAAACCTCCTCCTCTGAAGAGTTGCAGAGTCAGTGCACATGACTAACTGGTGGTATCGATTAACAGACTGTTTGCACATCACTCAGAGATGACTCACCTCATCTCCCCACTCGACTTCCCGTGCTCAGGCCTCCTCTTCCTCCTCTGAGACCTCCGGTCGGCCTCATCTGGACACACGGACTGATGGAGCCGTCGATCAATTACACAGCAGACGAGCGAGGCTGCTTAAACACATGTCACACACACGCGGCGGACAAATAACTCAGGGGTTGTGCCGGCTATGGGGGGAGGAAAATGGTAATCTCCCATCTTTGCGGAAAGATTAGTCGGATAATCAAAGCGGATAGACAACAGAGTCTGGCTCCAAACTGATTAGCTGCTGGCCAGAACAAAAGAGCAAAGCTTAACGTTGCAGTGCATACGGAAAGTATTTACACCCGATTTGGAAAGCACAGGGGTCACTGCAACTGCGAATTAGATTTAATTTAGGGATCACAAACTAGAAGGGGTCTGAAATCTATTTTGTCTCCCCCACTTTACAAGTATGTGGTATTTTGTGTTAGACATAAAATCCCAATAAAATGCAGTTTTGACATTGATGTAATGTGAAAATGTTTAATAATTAAGACTGCTTTTGCAAACAAAAGTGTCTTAAACTAAAATAAGCACTAAAAAAAATCACTTTAAGGACTTTTAAAGTAAAAATGTATGCAAAATGTCCATAGTAACTTTGCATATTACTGAATTTCATACCTAAATAGTAAAAATGAACGAAATATTAAAAAAAGCTGTTGGTAAATCTCAAGTCTCTCTAGTTTACTATCTGATTTGGTCATATGTGCATCAGAAGGTTGAAGCAGCAGCAGATATTTAGACCAACTCTTCAGGCCACAGGACTTTCCCTGTTGACACAACGCTCGCTGCAAACAAGCTTTCATTGAGTGCAATAAAACATCCTGGCCTTCCTCCAGGGCAGGAAGTTTTTTTCCTGATCTTGAGTGACCCCTGCATGCCTTTTCTGGCCAAAAAAAAGAAAAAAAAAAGCCTGAAACACACAAGCACTAGGCAGCTCAAGGTTTGGGGCTGAAGGAGTTGCTGTAGCTGACGAGTAGGTAAGACACAAAGAACATGTTGTGGAAGCAACCGTGTAATTTAGTTACTGCCTTCTAAGTATATTTAAAAGCCTGGAATGTTTTTCTTGCTTTGTCAACAGCCACAAACCCCAATGTGTTTTAGTGGGATTGTATTTGATAGAGCAACACAAAGTGACAGAGTTGTAACACAGAAGATAAATCATGTTGGTATTCAGTCCTACTGAGTCGATATTTTTGTAGAGTCACTTCTTCGTCTTGTTCTTTTAGGTCATGTCTTTATGCTGCTTGATCCTGGAAAAGTAGCTTAAGCTCAAATCTGGCTGAATAGAAAGCATTTGTGAACATTCTATTTTTAAGTCATTCCACAGATTGTGAATTGAATTCCAGCCTGAACTTTGGCAGGACCATTCCAAAACTTGTGAGTCTCAACTCTCTTTTGAACCTCTAACTGGTTTTATGTCCTGTATTCAGCTTGCTATGCTGAAACCTTTTCAACAAGAACATGCCCAGGACAGGGGAATATGTGTTCACATTCAGATGGAAAAAATCAACAAAAAGTTCTTAATGAAACAGTATCTTTTACTCATTAAAGTATCTCCCCACCCCCACGTGGCTTATGTGAAGGTTTAAACAAAACTCTCCCAGAACAACCATCTGTTTGGACAGCAACAATTAAGTTTTCTTGCTAACGTTCTTCCTCCTGAACTGTGTATCGCTGCAGCTTCTTTAAATGCCTCAGCTTTTATTTCCAACATGTCTCCTGTCAAGTCTGATGCTTTCAGTACAAATACATCTTCATACGTTGGAGTGGGTCCTTTAGAAGTGAGATGCTGTGTCCATTTTTCTAAAGAGGGTTTTAAGGTCTTCAGGTCTGCAGTTAAGCTCCATCATGACTAATCTGAAGAGGAGGATCTGCCTCAGACTTTACAGTACGGAGCTCAGACTTATAAAAACAATACACCTCCATCTAAAGTAATCTAAAAGCAAGAACTTAAGTGGTTGTGCAATCAGCCAAGCTAAGCATCAATTTAGTTTTTTATAATAAAAATTGAGCAGGAACTGGGGAAATACTTTGACATTTCAACTTTTGTGTTCCTACTTATATTTTCACAGGTGGAACCTTGAGTCTAAAACCAAATAAGGAATCATTTTCCACGTTTTGTTAAAAAAAAAAAAACTTCAGGCTTAGCTAAACGCAACACTCTTCTTGACAGAAACACTCTGAAAGCCAAACATCCAGCTTGCGAGCTCATAAAAATATTCCCTTTTCTCATTCTGATACAGGTCACTGCAGCAGTCATCCTCGTTACTTCAGCTGGGCAGATTTCCAGTCTGGAGCCTGTCTTCTCTCTCCACAGCTGCCGCCGCAAGGCTTCATTTCAGCACACATAAATATTAAGAGGCTCTTTGCTTCTGGACATTTATGCAGATGGGAACTGAAGAGGAGAGAATTAACAGTCGCCTTGCGTGGAGCAAGTCTCGACTGGATGGTCAGCGACGACATTTAGTCTGGAAACGGTTCCTACAGCCAAGTTAGAAAGAAGGAAATCCAGCAAATGCAATTTCATATGAATCTTTATTGTATTTAGAAATCCACACATCAAACCTTTTTTAGTTATTTTTTTTGTTTGTTTTACCATTTACAACGGAGGAAGGAATGAGGGACAAGCTAAAATCATGTCATGCCTTTCCCAGCAGGCGCGATGCACTACAGGATGGGCTGAGATGGGAGGGGTGTGGGAGATACATAAAGTGCTTTTGTCAACAGTTTTCTTCTTTCAATAGAAAAAAAAAGGATCAAACAAAAGGTTTGAGGGTGGAGTGAGAGGACATGAGTCCATGGACGCGACGGCACGGGAGGGAGGAGGACGAGAAGAAACGGTGACATGTTGATGAGGAGGAAGACGGTGGCGGGGGCTGTTTTTTTCTTCAAAAAATAAAAAAAAGAGTGATTGAATGAAAACAAAAATATATATCAAAAAAAAGAAAAGAAAAAGGAGTCGTTTCAACCCAGGATGAGGCTGGATTTGCCACCGGGCGGGTTTCTCCGGCCGCCCGCGGCAGCGCTGGTGCCTCCCGACGGGGCCGGGGCCTGTGACGTCTCCTTCTGATCGGGCTCTTCCTGCTCCCCCTCCACGTCTTCAGGGCTCTCTGCAGATACGGCAACGATAAGAAACCACAGGGGGCTAAAGTTGAACCGAATCTGACCACAGACTGCTAATTGGATTACAGCAGATATAATTTAGAGCAGCGGCTGAAGATGTGCTCCAGACATTCATTTGAAACCACAGCTGGTCTACCACTGCTGCTGCGTTGTGGCAGAACGATGTACTGGTTTTGTAATGGGCGGCTGATACGAGTAGATCAGTGCTGACTAACCAGAAGCTGACCTTTAGGGTCAATTCACGGCTCTCAGTGCACGTTAAATGTTCAAAGAGAAACGGACAGAAAATTTGTGAAAAACAAAAAGAGCATTGATGGTAGATTTATCTGAAACTGAACAGTTCAATCAAAAACACAAAACAATAGGTTTAGTTGTTTGCGAGGAATCAAACTTAATTTTGTTTAGAGTGTGACTCTGGAGGTCAGCTGGTTGGTCAACAACAGAGCTGACCCAGAAATAAGCATGAATAAGAGTGTTTGTGTGTGAGCAGCTTTGCCTAAGCATTCATTCAAACCATGTTGAGGCCTTGAGTTCCTTTTTTATCTGAAGTGCTGCTGCTTTTCCACACCAAGCATGGTGTAAAAGTAGAGACACACTTTCCTAAATTAGATTATCAAAAAGTTGACAAATTGCAGCAATTAAATTCTAAAAGTGAAGCTTATTCTTTAGATTTTTTGACATATTTTAAGCATGTTTTCATCCATTTGAATGGCATTTAGGGAGATACAGAAATGCTGTGTTATGGTCGAAACAATTACTGTCTATAGTTATTCATAGTCTAAAAAATGGTTTAGACGGACCAGTATATGGTCACTTCTAAAGTAGTTGAATAATTGGAGACTGTATTCTCTAATTATGTTCATGAAAAGTTGAGTGGACGGATAAAATGTCAAGGGGATGAACAAAGACACCAGAGAATAGCTCACAGGCTGGAGAGCCTCTCTCTGCACAGTTGCTGCACTCTGCTGGTAAGCTAGCTGAAAGAAGGCTAACGTTAATATTCTTTTGTTTACAAAACAAATGAACAAAAAATGTTCTAACTAAATTGTTGGAAATATTTCCAGTTTTGAAAGACTATCATTGTAGAAACTGGAAAAGCTCTGTGTCAATGTAAAGCTAACCTGAAGCTACGTTAGCGGCCTGTCTTAAGCAACAGACTGCTTGGCTTATCAATAATTAAAACTGTATAATCCCGTGCACAATAAAAATGCTCAATTCATTTACAACTAAATTTAGCAGGTGTTTACGCCCAATTATTTCCTTAAATCTCTTAAACAAATCTGATTTCTGGTACAGACAACATTATTGTGCTGAATCCATCTTTAATTTATGCTCTACTATGAGTTATGGTTGCTTTTCTGATTAAACTAAAAACAATTGGTTTCTGTTCTGCATTTCTATTTATGCTATCAAACCATGAGAATCCTATAACAGTCCATGCCTAGTAAACACCGTTTGTCATCACTTTTATCGTTCTGAAAAGCAGAACGGACTCGAAGCCTGACAGGGGAAGGGAAATAGAAGCAGCTGTGACAACTGTATTGGTTCTACGTTAACGGGGCGTCCGCCACAGACAGTGGGACTGCACTGCGCGGTGAGTGAGGGCGCAGATGTTCTGATATCTGACCTTTCTAAAAGTGTCTGACTTGTCTGCTCTGAGTCATCACTTCCTGCTAGCGCGCAGTTAAACCAACAAAACGGGAGTCGGATTGTGTTCATAATCTGAAATTCGCTGCCAACATAAACGCAGAGGAAATTCTTCACATAAAGGCAACAAAGGTAGCTTTAGTTTCCATATTTTCATTCAAACCAGGCTGCAGACAGACCCCTGTTGTTGTCGGGAGGAGCCAGCCAATCAGTTCAAACCTTGCACCTGGTGATTAATAAAAAGCTTTTCATGCGTAGTGAAGCCTGGCAACAAAGAACAGCTGCTTTACTCCAGATCGCCGCGCCATCATGACAGGAACAAACCACATCAAAGAAATCATGTGTTGTTGACTCAGAAAGGGAGAAGTTGAATCCTGTTTTTCACCCCTAATAAAGACAAGACAACTCGCCACAAGCTGGTATTGAAGGGGCAGGATGAGTAGAATTACCTGGTGTGTTTTCGTACACCATGGAGCCTTTCACTGAGTAATCCAAGTCATGCCCTGCTGTTTAGTCACAGCCATCCTGTGACAGACACTTAAAGGATTTCTTTTTTTTTTTTTTTGGTAAAAACAGCTGAGGAAGTCAGCGTACTTACCATCGTTTGCTTGTTCCTGGCCGTTCTCACCCTAAAATGCCAGAAAAAGAAGGGACAACAGTATCAGCATCAGGTCATCGATACATGACAATATGCTTCGTTTAGTTTTTTTAAAACCGATATCAACTGGAAGATGATGGTTCGTGAGTTGATTGTGTCGTGGTGTCTGCTCCTAGCTTACTTTGAAATTATTTTATTATATTATAAAGATGATGTAGCTAAACAGTGGAGCAGTTGGTAGCAATGTTGCCTTGCAGCAAGACGGTCCTGAGTTTGAATCCCTGCCCAGACTCTTCCTTTATGTTTCCTGGTGCTCCTGCTTCTTCCCTAAATCTCTCTAAACTGTTCCTAGGTGTGAGTGTGTGATTGCATGGTTTTATGTGTCTATAGTTATGTTTCTGTCCAACTTTTATGAGACGTTTAAGCAAAAAAGAAAAAAAGGAAATGCAAACTAGGCATGTTTTCATCTGGTTTGAAGCAAATCGACCAGTAATTTTGTCAGATGTTGACGCTACGAATGACTGTAACAAGATGCAGAGGCTGCAAACTAGCATGGAGGACAAATCTCAAAACATTAACAGAGTTCATTGCTGCTGTAGTAAAAGTAACAACTCAGGAAGCCACAATACAACAAACAATGAAAACCATGTATCCTTTTGCTTCCACTTCACAATCAAGATCTACTTTCTCCTGGTTTATCATGTAAAATCTCCATAAACATTCAAGCCGGTTATGAGATGATACAAAAACCTTTGAACACAATGGGTTAAGTTTGGCGCATTTACATGACCGACTGATTAATGTGCATTTTCATTTTTAAACAAAGTTAGTGTGAAAACATTTCTAGAAACACGAATACTTTTGCAAGATGTTCTGTATTTTGTTGTCCTTTTATTATGTTTTCTTGGAGGGATTTTGTCTCCGTACGTCTTCACTCAGACTGCTCTATTAAGAAATTCTTTCCATCTCTGACAGCGAGGACTCTGTGTGAAAAACCAAACCTCTGCTGGGATTACAAACGTCAGCGCATATTTATCTGAAAACGTGGATTAGTTTCAAAAAGACGAATTAAGCCGCCCGTCCCGACTACGTTTTCCACTGAAATACATTTTCATCTGTGACCCCAGGGCCCAAATAGGCTCCCGCTCTGTTGTGGAAACAGAGAATAATCGCTGGAAACGACGGGTACCTCTCGTCTCTGGTTCCAGATCATGGCGGCTCCGGAGTTGTGGATGGTGGTCAGCTCCGGCTGGGGGTTCTTGGGGAAGAGGAGAGGCTGCTGGACCCTTCTCAGGGGGGCTGAGGGCTCCCCGCACAGAGTTCCTGTGGGAGCCCCAGCTGGATGTTGAAAGAGGGGGGAAAAAAACACGACTTAAAACTGTGTGGGAAACTTCCAGATTAGCGCTTCTGCTGAAGCTAGACAGGAAACACGAATACGGCTTTAAAGCACCAGATTCATACCATATGCGACTAATCCAATTAGCGACGAAGCCAAACCGGGGCTGGACATGTCCAGCTCACAAGGCAACACATCCCTCAGCAAGTCTCATCAACTCAGCTTTGACGGGGGGGGGGAAAACATCAGCTTTACAAGAGCGTCTGACTGAAATACCTCACGCTGGAAATCGCTGGGAACCGACAAGGAAACGCCAGCAAATCTGAAACGCAGTGGAAGAGGCCACATAAGGCCACCACTATCATCCAGAGGGCCGGGGCGGAGACAAGCCGTCTTTGTGACGCCGGGAAAACGTTGGCTGCCGGAGAGCCAGACGAGAGGCTGCTGCTGCTGTTAATGGAGTAAAGTGCATCATCACAAAGAGTATATACCCCGACAAGGGGCTTGTTCATAACTCAATATTTCTGAGTCCGGTCAGCAACAAACGTGAAGCATGAGAGGATTAAACTGAAGAGATTGATGGATCATACGAAACAGAGCATCCTACTTAACTTTATGGATCTCATGGGTCCGAGGCATAAACACATGAATGCAGGGAGACAGGAAAAGCAATTGTGTGGCTGCTACTCGTCTTTGCTTCCTCTCTTATTAAGAGTGCGCTCGTCATGTGGGCAGAAGCTGAGGGCTCTTAAACATACCAACCGGCTCTGGAGTTATAAAATGCTGAAATGCTAACCATTACCATGCCGAACTCAAAGAGTCACTTAGGTAGAAGTGAACCTACTGCAAACCTATTGCAACTCTCCTTAAATGACTTCCTCTTTCTTCATCGTCAATCAATTTAAAACACTCAGAAAGTTATGGGAAATTAATTGCATATTATAAGTGCAGGGATAAGCGACACTCCTCCTCCAAAACCTGCATTTAATCAATAAACCACTAGAAAGTCTCCTGTGGAGTATTTTAAAACAAACTGGATGGTTTCACCCCCCCTCCCCTCCATTGGAAAAGATTGGAGCACTTCTGCAGCTTCTTCCTGACTGGCTGTATCATGGCTCCAGATGGCGGAGACATATCCAGGCCTTATAAAACGCACATTTGATTATTTACCATGGAATCCGCACAGCGCTGCACGCCAGATAAACGAGCGTTCACACAGAAGCCTCGCAGACTGAGAACGGTGCTTGTAAACCGAGCAATAAGTTACCATAACCCCCGAATCCTCCTCCTCCTCCTTCGTCCAGTTGTGTGCGCTAAAGTGGGGCAAGTCTGAGGAGCTGCTCTAAACTTGACACGGCCCCAAGTGAAACAATGCAGGCAGGAAAAGGCTTTACTGTAATCAGCTGCAAGCTGTTTAAGACGGAAAAGGAGCGATTTTAGGTCAGATTCTTGTTTGCGCCCGGAAAAGTCACTTTTGTCAAGACTGAACGTTTTCTCTCCGTCTCAAACAACTATCATCTGGCAAAAAGCAAGGGAAACCCATCACATGCTGAAGAGTGAATAATGACGGAAACTTTCCAGGATTTCAAACCACTCTAAGGCATAAACGTCAGATCACATTTAAGCCTCCGTGGCTGAAAGTTTGCAGTGACCTTGAGCGCAGCTCTTTGCTGCCTTATTATCCTCTGCTGCATTCACTTCCCCTCTCCATGTGGAAGGCCATGGTTTTCACCAAGTGATACAGTTTTCCTGTCTTTCCACTGCGGGCTCTGATCCTCTGAGCCTTTATTTAACAAAGCCTAGCTTCAAATTACCCTGGTGCCAGCACTCCAGGGCCCTTTGGCTGCAACAAATGTGGGAAACTCCCACTGATGAGCAAAATGAGCCTTCAGTCTGCGTCTTACAGTACTCAGCAAAACTATATATTCCCCTGGACTTTTTTTCCTCATTTTTGTCACATTGCAGCCAAAACTTGATGCATTTTACTTGGATTTTATGGGATAGACCAACACAAAGAAGTGTACAATAAGAAATAGGAAGGGAAATAATACCAATTTTTTTTTTTTTTCCAAAATAAAAATCTGGCGCATTAATATTCAGATCATTTTACTCTACTGCCCCAAAATTAAGTCTGGTAACTTTTAGAAGTTCAATCTCTGTATAATTTGTTTAACAGTCTTAGAGGTTTGCTAGACAACAGTCAACAAACAGCTCACAGGTCAGGCAGAAAGCTGTAGAGACACTTATAGCGGGGTTAAGTTATACCAGCTGATCTTTGAACGTCTCAAAGAACTGTTCAATCAATCACACAAATGTGATCTTGATCATCTACTTAAGCCAACATCCCAGGCTTCGACTCGGTGCACATATTTGGACGAATAACCAAGAGAAGCATGGTAACTGGTGGAGCTGCAGAGATCCATAGCTCAAGTGAAAGAACCGATAGACATGAGAGCCATTAGTCCTATGTTGCACAAATGTTGCCTTTGTTTAAGAGTAGGAAGAGAAAAGAGACACAAGAAGATCTGTTTCAAACTTCCCACAAGCCGTGTAAGAGACACTGCATATGTGAGACCAAAACTGAACGTTTTCACCAACATGCAAAATGTTGAAGTGGTAAAACTAACACAACAGATCACCCTGAACACATCATTACTACAGTGAAACATGGTGGTGGGGAGATCATGCTGTGGGGATGCTTTACTTCAGCAGGTACAGAGAAGCAAGTCAAAGGTAGAAGATAAGACAGTTGGAGTTAAGGGGTAATACGTTCAATGCAACAAGGTACTTCAGGTTTACCTTCCAGGAGAAAAACAATTCATGATGAAATGAGTCAAAATGTTGAAGCCTAGACTTAATTGATATTACCAAACTCTGTTCATCCAATCTCCCAGAGTTTGTTTTGCTAAGAAGAATGTGTAAATATTTAAGTCTCTTCATGTAAATCCAGTAAAGACTTACCAAATATTTATCTGCAGCTGTTGGTCGTTCTACTAAAAAAAAAGACTCAAAGTGTCTGGAAACATACACAACACACTCTTCATATTTTATCTGTGCATACACTTTGGTGTCAGATGCTTCCACTTCACAGTAATGCACCACTTTGTGTTGATCTATCGTGCCAAATCCATTGTAGTTTGTGGTTATTATCTGACAAAAAATATTAATTTCAAGGGCTATGAACACTTTTATAAGACACTGCATTTGCGCCCACATCTTTAAGATACATGCAAAACCACAGCGATGGTCGATCAACTTACTTGGTGGATTGTTCCTTCGATGAGCATGGGGGTCATCTGGTTCTGCAAAGATGCTGGAGGCCATCTTGTTTTTGCGTTGGGGAGTTGAGTTTTCATCTGTGCCGAGAGAGAAGTTGGACTCCCCACCAGGCGGCCGTAGTACCCTTGGGAATTAAAAACAGACTGTAATAATAGTCTGACGGAAAGCCGTAACATCTCAAACAAAAACCAGCTGTGCAAAAATCAATGACTCAAACAAATAAAGCATGAGGATGCCCAGACTCCTCCCCACCCCGTATCCTTTCATAAAAATACCAAACACAGAGAGCAACCGATGAGTTTAAGCCGCGGCTGTCAGCCGCTCAGTCAGACAGTCACAATCTCTGCCCTGCAGCTGACTCCGCTTGCCTTTAATCGCAGACTTAGCAAGCTAGCTGCAGCCTCATCTTAGTACGGATTCCTTTGCACCGACACAAAACGTGTAGGAGCTCGTCGTTATTAATAAGAGACTTACTCAAATTTTGTGTTTCCGTCGGCTCAAAACCCAACAAGAAGAGGCAATACGTTAAAAGGTTGTGAAATTATCGTAATCTATGAGTTCGACACATGAGAAAAAGCAAAGGTCACTTTTCAGAGACGCCTTCAAAGTTTAGCGTGACAGTTGGGGTGGATGACAGATACCAATCTGCTTGCACAGCCCATGTCGGACCCCTCCCTCCTTTTTTTTTTTTTTCAGCAAACTCTCCTCTCCTTAAAGTCCCTGAAGCCACCAGCTGACACACAGAGCAGCTGTCCAAAAGGCCAAGCAGGCAGATGGAAGCCCAACAAACACCTCACCTCCTCACACCATACAAAGGAAATCAACTAGAGTCATGGCTGCACGCCGCTCCTCACTGAATTTTATTTTTTTCCATCCCTCACACACACAAGGCTGTGACAATAATGCCTAAACCAGACTTTACCTCCAGGCCAAAAGAAGATGAGCTCATGGTTTCCACATGGATTGTGATGAGAGGGGGGGGAGCTGTTAGCAGCATGGCAGATGACCCCACCCTAGACCCAAACTGCAAATAATATCAATAAAATAATCAACTGCTTGGGAGCAAGAGGCCAATTTTGTGAGCAAATGCAGGAACTCCACAGCTAAAGATGGTATGTCTGATAAGGTAGGGGTAGGAGGGTCTTTGATGGCCTACAAAGATTAGATCTCTCCTCTTTGTTAAACTCAGAGGAGAGACCTGTGGATCTTTCTTTGGGCACACAGCCACAGAAATGACCAGCGGATTGTGTAAAAAAAAAAAAGAAAAAGAAGAAAAAAACGGGCTTTGGAGACCAAAAGCAAAGAGCTAAGATAAGATTTACAGGCTTAGGTAGCCCCCCACCCAAGTCCCTGCATCACCCAAAAGCAGCTTGCAGTCTCAGAGCCCAACCCAGACAAGTATACTCCCAAACAACATTGACAAAAGGAAGATAAATAGATAAATATATGTAGCCTGGAGCCATAGAAAAGTAAAGAAAAAGCTTTTTACTGCAAAGGGGGAGGGATGCATCCAGACATGCATCACTTACAGGAAAGGAACGACTGCATGCTTTAAGGATGAGGTGCTTCTTTTCTAAAAGAGAAAACTTTACTTTTTCCCCACATAAAAAAACACATTCATAAACAAAGATAAAAAAAAATAGCTATCAAGAATAGATTATGCGATCCAAGTGTTTTTACTTAGATCACATCAAAGACAAAGGCATGCAGACAAAAAGTCTAGTCAGTCACATGCTCCGACTTTAGCAGTCAAAATACACTATTAAGAATGTGGGGCGGAGGGAAACATACAGAAAGCAAAAATCACACTTTAGTTACAAACAGCAACACATTTAGGAATTTGAGAAATTTTAGCTGAAACTTTAAAGCAAAAACAGATTTTATTAAGGTTTGTCCACTTTTTCAAACGAAAGAGAGAGAAAAAAAACCTCGCTTTTCTTTCTTTTTTTTAGTCCAGCTCTCATGCCCAAACCCTACACAGCAGGCTAACCAAACTAACTTATGGTGGCTAAAGGGTCTGGTGCTTCTGCGACCCAGTAAGATTAACTCAATTAGCAAGTCTATGTGACAGTTTAGCTCAATCCAGTTATATCCTTCACCACCACCATTAGCGGGCTGCCTTTAAAACCAAGCCAGAAAACAGGCGTCTGCTAGCAGAACCGTTTCTTCCCCACATCCCACTCCTTTTGTTCCTCCATGGAAGATATTCAACTGCCCCTCTTTTTTTTTTTGGTTTATGTCATTTTTCTTTTTACCTGGAACTGCTTTTAGAACCGGGGTCTAACCCTTGAAACGTGGTGGTCGTCGTCATCTTCGAGGAGCTGCTTCAATGTCTTGGCGGGTTATAAGTAGCAGTCAAACTAATAAAAAAAAAAGAAAAAGAAATCCTCCTCGTTACCCGCAGAGAGAAGCGACGGGATGTAGACTCCACCCGAGACTGAAAAAACACACGAAGAGCAGATCCGCTGCTTCTGCAGTGCCAGGCGGTTAGAACCGGCCCACCAGTCAAATCACGCGCTCTGATTGGATGTGAAAGCGCAGTACTTCACTCTCATTGGATGCGAGGTGCAACGGGTCAAACCTCTTGATGGTGGCAAGCGTCAGTGACCAGGCAGCCCAACATCCCTGAGGCCATATTCTATGTTTCTCAAACTCTGGTTCAAGTGCCTGTTGGTGGTACTTGGGCTGTCTGTGCATTTATACTATTAGTAATTCTTTGCAAAGCAAATACTGCATAAAACCAGAGTTTTTCAAGCTGAGTTGACAACTTAAAACTATGAAAAGCTTTATTTTGAAAAGTTTAAATGTATGCAGTTCAATGGATTGTCAAAAATGATCTAGGTTGGACTTCAAATTTTACCCCAAAAGAGAACAGGGATGGGATGAAAGAACCACACAATGCATATAGGGGGTGTGGCCCCCCATGACCCTACAGTAACCACTGTGCCATGTCAATGTCATTGCAGAATATGATACATTTGAATGTACTTCCATGAGGTTGTTTTAGTCAAGAATATACTAAAATATGCATTTCCCTCAACCATAACTCTAACGGCAACCATAAATATATTTAACTACAAATTTGTCTATTTAATCCCATAAATTGCTTTTAATTTCTATTAATATCCACAACCCTCAATAGTCACAAGATAACTGAGCAACACAAACTAAAATCAGTAATGTCAGGAAAATGTATCTTCAAATCAGTTACAACTTCATAGCTAAATGAGTTAATACTGGCCTGTGTGTGCTAAAATAGTCAGAAGTGGAACTAAACCTTATTTTGCCACAACTATCACTACGATTTATGAGCAAGGCAGTCATCCTGGATTTTGATGCCATAGTTGGTGAAAAAACCTCAAAACTTACACAACTCATTGAATTACTTTATACGTTTGGTTTTCTTTTGTTAATAAAACTCTTAAAAAAATAAAATGTAGTTGTACAATTGTAAGTCTGACTAGCAAAGTCCAATTTGGACTGTGATGGTCTGGACTTCAAAATGTAGTAAAATGTAGATAAATTGCACATAAAATATAGATAGATAATATGTATTCAAATGAGTAAAGCTTCAGGGGGGGAGAAAAAAAGACAATAACTTTATTTTAACAGGCATTTTAATAAACAATACAGATGTATATTTAACTGAAACATCCCTTCAGCCTTCCCAAAGTTTGAAGTGGTGAAGTGAAATGAGTATTCTTAACATCCAGTTCAATATAAAAAGTATATAATATTTTTTTTTATATCTGATTATAGTTAAACAGCCATGTTCCCAAAGTGGGTGCACTGCTCACCAAGTGACAGCCGGTCCCAAAACTGAATATCTTAAGAACAGATTTGCTAGACAATTACCAAGCCTAGCATGACAGTATTTAATCAGCTCATATGACTTTCATTTTTACCTGCCCTGAATATCTTTCTGAGTGTATGCAGAACAAAACCTTCAAACTAGGATGGAATCTCCGACAAATTTACCACAATACAGCATGAAGTAAAATAATAAAAAAAGAAGACAATGTTTTCAGGGTGTAATTTATGTACAAAGACAAAAAAACAGTAACCAGGGGGTGGGGGGGCATGAATAGAAATTCTTTACAGCAGTTTTGTGAAGCAGAGAAATTAAAACCTCTTCTGCAAGAATTAAGTTGAGACTGTTAGACGAGTTGCAAAGAGCCAGCCGCTGGGTGTGAACGGGCCAGGGAAGTCGGTCATGTCGGAAGCGAAAAGGTGGCAGCTGTGGTTGGTTAGATCAGACCTCCTGTCTGTTGTTGGAACACGTCGATCGTATCCTCATCTTCCATTTCCAACTGCGAAGGAAAGCATTTAAACGTGAGTCACATGAATTTCACATTACAGCGATGTAAAACCTCCATTTTGTTAGGATTTTATGCAACAGGTTAATACTAAGAAGGTCTTAGCACTGATTTTTAATTGGATTTGGGTCTGGACTCTGACTAGGTGATGACATGAGGATGTTTTGATCTAAAATATTCTATTGTAGCTCTGGGTTGTATTAGTAATTTTCTAGCTGGAAGGTCAACTTCCGCTCGAGTCTAAAGTTTTTGGAGCCTCTAACAGGTTTTCTTCCATGATTGTCTTATTTTTAGCTCCATCTCACTGGCTCTTGTCAGCTTCTGTGGTTTTCTTTTCACAATGAAAGTCTTCCATTAAAGCCAGATTTGTGGATTGTGTGATGAGTAGTTGTCCCATCAACATATTCTCATACATGAACTGTAATCTGGTTCCCATATTCTTGAAAACGTTTTTTGCACAGATACATAAGAAGGACAAGTAGTGGATTATTCTCTTTAACTCCTCCAGGGTTATTGTAGGTTTGTTTTATACTTCTTTAATTAGTTCTCCCCTTGCTCAGCCAATAAATTTCTGTGGGCAGCCAGATTTGCACTTGTGTCATATTGTTTTCAATTACAGATGATGAATTAAATGGTGCTCTGGGATATTGTTTAACCACCCAACCCTGCTTTCTCTCTAAGATCTCTCCCAGATCTTGGTCTTTGTAATGCTGGTTATTCTCCAATCTTTTCTAACAAACCTTTGAGACCATCACAAAATAGCTGGATCTATACTGAAAATAAAATTACACTCTTAATACCTTTGTAGACCATTGGTTGCACTAGACTCAGTAGAGGGTTACCAAAGCAAAGGGGGCCAAATTAAAAAAAGAGGTATCCTTTTTATTCTACTGTGTTGTAGTCTGTGTTGATTTATCACACAAAATCTAAACAGAACATATGATGTGTGGGAATATGGTGACAAGATGTGAAAAGCTTCAAGTGACTTCAAAGGCACTGTGTCTGAACCGTGCTAAGGCACAGGACACGAGAGCAAAAGCCAAATGTCAAAAGGTTGCATTTATGGAGTGCGTGGCCTCAGGGTGACCCTTTGCCCTACACAACATCTATTCTTTGGTCTGCAGACATCAAACAGCAATGCTGGCCACTGAACCAGCAAGCCGCATTGGCCATTTGTGACAACATCACGCAATGACAGACTTGCCTCGCTTTGCAAAACTATACAATAATGATTTATGACGACCTCAACCACAAGCTGCCTTTAGTGTAAGTGGCATCTGTCTGCAGAGACATATTCAACATAACAGACCAACTGAGAGTGAGTTTGGTGCATTCCCACTGCCTGAGGCGCTAAGGCTCATCATGTCAACCCCATGACCTGAACAAAGAGAGAATGGAGGGCAGGTTGCAACCCAAAGACATGTCTAGCAAATAGATTTATGAAGATTTATTTATTGTTTAGTTTTTTTTGTGTGTTTATGTTTGGGTTACTTTAATCGTACGATGGAAATAAAGAGCACGATAATATACTCTTAATAGGAAATCTAGTAAGAAATATTTGGTCTTTATTCCCCACAACATGCCAGAGCAGAGAAGTGTTGATTTTTTTTTTCTTCTTCAAAGTGTGATAACTTGTATATCAGGGCAACAAGACTCCGCTCGCTATGCAGTTCTTTCTTAATTTAATAAATGCTCCAGGTAATTGAGTTATTCTGGCTGTCCTTCAGACTTACCTGTAATGGTGTGTCTGTCTCATTTATTGGCTGTCCGTCAAATCTGAACCTGATTTGCCTCATCGACAGTCCCTGGGAAGGCATGAAAAACGTGTTCACATTGTGATTCCTCATTAGCAGATCCTGCTTAGGTTGCATCCTATATACATACAATAGATTAAGTTGGCATAAAAGCAGACAGTAATCAAAGACCTTTAACAGGCAGAAAGATATTTTACTACAATAAACACACAACAATGTAATAAATATGCTGCTAGTGGGTGGGGTTTGCAACAAACAACACATTTGCATGATTTGACTCCATATTCCCAAAGACTTCACAGCTACACAGTAACAACCATAGAAAACACTGCCTCCACAGTCTCTGTGGGGGAAAAACAATTCAAAGCTCTTCAAAGCAGAACAATTCATATCAGCTCACCAAGCACAATACAATTCTGTGAAACATAATAGTAATGGGAGGTAGCAGTTAAAAATCCCCGTTTGCATACATTTAGTTAACCTGGTTCATTGACAAAGGACTCTTTATGATCTTTTATTAAAAATGTTTATACTTTTCGCAACAAAGACAACTCCCTCCCCCTTATGTTAACCGGCCCCTTTGAAGCTTTGAACTGTTTGTGTCAAGTTTTAGGCATGACAACTGCAGCTGAAACAAGTTCGTTTATTCATTAGGCTCAAATACTACTAACTTCTAAATATGAAAACAAACAGAGGGCAGGTTTGGATTAGGACACCACCGTTACTTTCTAGAGTGTGACAACTCACTGGGTAGCAGGTCAGATAAAAATGGAACTGCTGTAGGGTTACATTTTTACTTGGCACCTTACTTGTAGTCAAAGAAACTCTTAACTCTTCACCACTCTGATATATTTTGAACAATTTCATGCACCATACTGTGCGAGTACAGTCTGGGGATGGCCACTTCCTTTTCCAACATTAGTGAAATGCAGTGGATAAAGAAATGTCCATAAAGATATAGAGGAGGAAGTTTGGTGTGGAGGAAACTTGACTGGCCTCCACAGAGTTCTGGCTTCACCTCAACAGAACACCTTCGGATTGAATTTATATGGAGAACGTGAGCTAAGCCTTTTCTGTTCAACATTAGTGTCTGACCTCAAAATTGCATTAAAAAAGAATGGTCAAAAGTTCCATAAATACATTTCTGAATCTTATGGAAAGCCTTTGCAGAAGAGTTGAAGTTGTTAGAGCTGCAAAGGTTGACCAACGTCATTTTAACCCCATGAATTAAAAATCTGACATTGGCTTTGTAATGGCAAAATAATCCTGGACTAAAATGGTGATAAAAGGATGAATAAAAACAAATCTACTCAGACTTGAGATTTAAAACTGAGCTGGATGACAAACATATCTTTCAAATATTGACAGAAAAGACTAGGTTGACACTGGATCTTAATATTTCAAAAATATCAAGAGGCATATCAGATGTCAGATTCCACCTTTTCAGGTCTACACAAGGAGAGTCATAAAGCATGAGACTAATGGTTTACTATTTATATAAAAAAATATGGGTCAATTTTATGGCTTTAATTTTTTGTATTTGAGCCAAAGTGAGCTGCATTAGATATGACTGTATTTTGCTATAAGATGGCCTTCAAATCTTAATGGTTCCTCATTCTAACTTAAGTCAGTTGAAGTCAATGGAAACCTTCATTCCCAGTTTTTATGAATATATTTTGACGTGATTATTGTGAGAAAAATTAACATGTCAAATTGGAGCCTTTACCTCATGGTGAATAAGTGCCTTGTGTGTTGTGCAAAGATTAAAAATCATAGCAAAATTATTTAGTTTCTGAAACAAGTTTGGCAAGCGCATATATTTGTGGTGGTGTTGTAAAACAGAAAAAAGTCCCTATGTTTATCCTTTAACTTAAGAGATGTGGTTTCTGTGAAACCCTGCACAACACTTATAACCTGATGATCCTGGCTGTCAGTCAGGCAATAATCACTTTACTGTGCCAAAATTTCTCCATTGTGATTTCATTCATGACAAATACTTTAATATACCAGAAAAAAAATCCAGGTGCAGTTAAATAAATCAATAGCACCTCACAGGCTTCAGGATTGACACAACAAACCACAATACTTGTATGAATCTTTGTTAATGTTGACATTAAATGACATCCAGTAGTTTGATATTCTATCTCTAGATGAGCTAGCAGATGATAATACCCAGTATTAAATATACATGTATGCAATACGAAAGATCTGTAAATAGTATCTGGGTAAAAATGTAATCAATCGTATAATTTCATGTTTTTGGTTGAGAATTGCTGGTAATCAAAAAGCAACTGCACAATTTGTGGCATCCGAGAGGCTATTTGCCCACCTGTCTCTCACAGTAAGCCTTCATGAGTTTGATGAGCGGTGTGTGTCTTTTGATCTTGAATTGGACGACAGATCCATCCTGTCCAGCTACCTTCAGGTTTATGTGTTCGTTGTTTTCTGTCTTGACACCCTCCTGCATAAAAGGGCAGACAAAAAAAAGAAGTGAGAAATAGGAATTAAGAGGCTTTGTTAGTAAAAGTTGTGCATTACGGTTTAATAAGACAGAGCAGACCTGTGCATCATTAACCTCCCACTCAGGTTTGTAGTGGGAAGATTAATGACACAAGGTTTTTTAAATGTTAGTTTTTAAATAGAAGTCTAGCAGTATATTTTTTCAGCTCTTTCTGAGTTTAAATGTTTTAAAATCATCTTTTGATGCAGTAACAAGTCTTCTGGGGTATGAACTTCCCAGCTTTAAACTTCAGAGACTAAATATTTGCTTTTCTTAGCAAAATAGCTCAAGGTCTATAAGTATGGATGGAGAGCATCTGTGTACATCAACTTTCAACTGAGATTTAGCTGTTTGATCTTGTTGGACTAGGGATTATGCTTTAAAACCTAATCTTGCTTTACACTTCTCCGCAATCCTAATTCAAAAATGACTTATGCGTCTTCTGGTCTTTTCTAAAGCTACACAATATATAAAATTGCAATTATTACCATATTAGTGTTTGCAGTATGGGAATTACACAAGACTGCTTATATGCAACATTTGGTAGCATATAATCATAACATTTCAGATCTAAAGCATTAGTTCCAATAATATATTTGGCAATATTGGTAGATTTAAGCAATTCTTTAAGCCAGCAGCTGATGTAGATCAGATCAGAAAACGTGGGGAGACTGGAGGGGCACTTGTGATGAGGGCAAAGAAACAGTTTAACAAAGAAAATATGGGTTATAATATCATATATACTAACAGTTTCATAATGTTGTTCAGCCCTAGTCTTCATAAATATTCACTACTGTTCTCTATCAAACCTAAGGCTTTACCGAGAAGCAATATTTACTCAGAGAATAAATTACACCAAGGTAGACTGTACAAATTAGCTAACTTCTGAAGATAACCGTTTGCTGACAACTGTATAAAACAATATAAATGGAGGTAATGAATACTTTACCTTCATTAGAGGTAAAATCATTAGGCATTCGGGCCAGTAGCCCACAGAGATGCAGAGACCTATTTTGCTGTTGTTTATTAATCAAGTTGCAGATTTTGCTGTGTGGTAAAATAAAGTTTGTGTAACAACTGAATGTAAAACGAAATTACCATGTGTTGATAAGCTCAACTTCTATATTGTAGCGTTTTTAAACAGCCGTATATGTCGACTGTGTCACTCACAAATGCAGCAGTTGTGCTATTATATAATGTCATGTCATCATTCCTTCCTTTCTGTTGAGTGTAGAAAACAAACTGCTTTGCATTTACAAGCTACCGGGCACAAAAACATTGGCCGTACTGAGGATGATACCAGCTGGTCTGGTCCACACTGAGTGAACAAGCAGGGGAAAAAAAAGAAAAAAAAAGAGATGCGCGCGTGAATGATGCGCGCTCCCATACCTTCCGGTCTATCAAAGTAGGTATAGCTGATAGTTCAAATTCAGGATGCAACTTT
Source organism: Micropoecilia bifurca (assembly GCA_903067075.1). Taxonomy (NCBI): domain Eukaryota; kingdom Metazoa; phylum Chordata; class Actinopteri; order Cyprinodontiformes; family Poeciliidae; genus Micropoecilia; species Micropoecilia bifurca. Next base: position 44,904 of record CAEGAF010019911.1, on the reverse strand, counting down.
CCAAACAGCCAGAATGGAAAGTTCCGAGCTGTAGTGTTTTTCTGTAAGGTTTTAAATCCCACCGCTGGTAAAATACGCTGTAATTTTCGGTAAAACAGCAGAAAGACTCACCTTTGGTTTTTCATCAGCCATGGTCACTCTTTTGGCGCTTCTCTACGCTGCCACACAAAGAATACGGGTACGCGCACGTACTCGTGCCCGTTTAAATAAGTCTGACCGACGTGCGCGACCCTGTGTCCGTGCGCGTTCACCTCGCCCTGCGTTTAGTGGCTAAGGGTGGTCACGAGGTTGAAAGCGCAGTCATGGACATGGGCGGGAGAGTCCCACATGCGCGTTACAGAGGTTCTGCTTCGCGTGCACGCGCACAGCGATGTTTTACCCCCGCTTAATTTCGCTTTCTCGGTTTATATGCACAGATTTGCTACAAAATACGTTTCATCACGCTGCTAGACACACATATGTGCTGTAGTACCCAGTCCAAGTCATTAGACAGCGTCATAAATGTGTAGGGAATAGCAACATGACGTTACTCTTGTTTTCACACTGTGTTCTAATGGCCATTTTGTTCCACCTTCTAAACAAGATCTGAATGATCAACTTAAAGCAACACTCTTACATGTCCACATCTGTCGCAAATTTCTTCTTCTATTAATAACATACATTAAGCTTTGTGTGTCCTTTCTTGAAGTTGGTACAGAATCTTTGGAACTTTAGTATCACGATTATCTGCGTGGCCGCTTTGCGGGATAAAAAAAAAAATAGCCATCCCTGAGGACACGATCAATAGGAAAAATCAGGCATGAGAAAGGCAGCCTTGGCGCATGCGCACCGGCGGCTTATTAGTGAACGAGAAGCGCGGAAAAGAGACAACACTCCACATGTGTTTAATAGCATGTATATAGCTGAATTATTCGCAATTTAGACACGTAACAGATCGGAGGCACTGTTCCCTGATGGAGGAAGTAGACGTCGAGCCCACCGTCACTGTAAGTTATTTTTGTAGGTTAGTTTTTTCCTACTCATTTCAGCCAGATAGCATTTTAGTGCTAACAAGCTAGCTAGATATCGACGCTCTGTTTTGGATTAATGGAGTAAACATGAATAGCAATGGGTGTTAACATAACTAGGCTGTTCTTTCTGATTCATTTAAAGTGCAATGTGTACTGAGAGTAAATATTTATTTGCTTTATTAATTTAAAACATGATTGGGAAGCTAAATATCAATAAAACGAGTGCAATAAGCAGTTCAAAGTTTTCAAAAATGCTGGCAAACATAACTTATAAGTTATGACTTATTTCTTATGAGAAATAAGTTTACAAAAAACTAGTACAAGATCTTTTTTTTGATTGCTGTTGTGTTGTTTTTATGTTTTACTGGGAAAACATTTGGCAAGCATTACATCTGAAGACTTACTTATTCTGCACCGTTCTAATATTTACATGTTGCTTAAATACAGAATGTACCAGGAATCAGACATGGGAAGCATATGGGATTTGCCTGGGGTCCTGGAGATATCCTTGTTTATGAGACACATTTTAAACCATCAGGTAAGTTTGTATATTCTCCTCTTAAAAAAAGTGTTATACACCACTTTGATTTTTTCATTTTCTTTTTACATATTACCACGTAAAAATAAGTGTGTTAGGATTTTATGTAGGGCTGCACGGTGGGGCAGTTGGTAGAGCTGTTGCCTTGCAGCAAGAAGGTTCTGGGTTTGATTCCCGGCCCTGGTCTTTCTGCATGGAGTTTGCTTGTTCTCCCTGTGCATGCGTGGGTTTTCCTCCCACAGTCCAAAAATATGACTGTTAGGTTAATTGGTCTGTCTAAATTGTCCCTAAGTGAGAGTGTGTGTGTGCATGATTGTGTGTCCTGTGTGTCTCTGTGTTGCCCTGCGACAGACTGGCGACCTGTCCAGGGTGACCCCGACTCGCGCCCGGAACGTTAGCTGGAGATAGACACCAGCACCTCTCCCAACCCCACTATGGGACAAGGGTGTAAAGAAATTGGATGGATGGATGGATTTTATGTAATTGACCAATTCAAAATTGGTCAGAAATGTGAAGTAAAAAAGGTTACAAATTTAAAAGTGTAGCCTGAGTTTTTATTCCTCCAAGTTAGTACTTTATTCCCTTTTAACCACATCTGCATCTGAATCCGGAAATTTTGCGGGGGTATGTCTCTAAAAGCACTTCATTCCAGTTTGTGGCACTACATTTTATTTAAGGGTATAAGATTTGAGGGCCTGAATGGAAATCTATGCTACACTTTTCATATTTTTATTTGCAAAGGATGTTGAAAACCATGTGTGCTTTTCATTTACAACTATGCACTAATTTGTTTTAACATGCCATATAACATAAATGGACATTTGTGATTGTACCGTGTCAAAGTGTGTAAAACTTAAAGGGGTATCACTAATTGTGCAAGGCACTGTAAAGCCATGCTTCTCTGTAGGTTTTCACACTCTTGCTTGTTTTCTTACCACTTTGGGTCCTGTCCTTCAGGTTCGACACTGTCAGGCCCAGGTGGCTCCTTCATCCACAAAGTCAGGAAAGATGAGGACATAAATTCTCCTATTTTACGCAAACTGTTTAATGAGTCACATCACATCTTTGTTGGACTGCAGACAATCAAAGATGACCTCCCCAGCAAGAGCAAAAGATCCCAGTAAGTGACTTACAGATGAATTTTCATAGCTATTTAGTCCTCTCTCAATGTAGAAAGAGTCAAAAATTATAAGTAATTGTATGATGTGGAATCTGAAGTATGAAACTCATCTCTCACGATCTATAGATTCGTCAGCATCAGTAGAAACTACAGATCTGTGATTCGGGCTTGTATGGAGGAGCTTCAGCAAGTTGCAGGTAATTGGAAATAAATATTTAAAACAGTTTTGCCTATAGTGCGTGTTTTCCTGAGGCTCACCAGCGGGATTTTTTTTTTCTTTTTGCAGTTTCTACAAGAGATACAGAAATGGGCACACAATATGGAAATCAGGCATGTATCAGCTGCATTTGTAGCCTGAATATATAGTGGGTTGTTGCATTATGGGTTGTTCAAATGTTAATTTTCTCTTTTAAGAAAAAAGAAACTGGGTTTTAGTTTCGCATCATGTGGAAGCCGTGTTTTGCTGCTGATGTGAAAAAGGTCTGTGTGATGAAGGTGGCCTCAATTACATCAAGTCTGGAGGAATGGTCCAGAATTTAAGCAAACTATTGTGTGAAGGTTGTAGAAGGATGTTCAAAATGTTTGAGACACAAATTGATGTGTTATCATGTTCTGGCATTTTGCAAATAGAAATGATAGATAATCCTAACTGACCAAAAGCAGGAAATTTGACTTGTGTTGTTAGACAAGATGTCAACACCTGGCTTTCACATATTGCCTCCTCTCAGGTGTTTGTGTTTTTCATTTCATTCATCTAACCTCTGTTTTTGTCATTCTTATCACAGGTTTCTATACTTTTGGCCATTGAACTGATCTGGAATTTGTGCGAAGTGCTTTTTATCGACGCTGCTCCTGGTGGGTCTAATTTCTATTCATAATCTCCTTTCTTTTTTTGTTTTTGCCTTTGTTAAATAACATGTTCCACTGTTTGCTCATTTCCAGCTGGCTCTCTCTTGCTGCATCTTCTGGACTGGGTGAGGTTACACAAAGCTGATGTCGACGAGAAGGCCAAGGATGTGCTGCAGAGCGACAGTCCTGCAGATCACCATGACTACTGGGATGTGGTACGTACTGAAAGAACTCTTACCAGGTCTGATTTCGCTTATTGCTTCAAGGTGTGGTGATTTTCTTTCGTATAGCCAGCAAACGTATTTTTCTCTTTTCTAAAAGAAAAAAAAAATAGCAGGGTCAAATTGCAATTGTCACATGTTGTGTGTCACATGTTGTGTGTGCAGGTAGTGAGTTATGTTCTGCAGGGCAGGTTGGAAGACGCCAGACAGATGCTGGTCAAACAGGCCACACTACAGCCAACCTTCAGGAACGTGTACAAGCTGATGGATGGCTTACTCAGCAAAATGCCTTTTTACAACGTAAGTACACTATACGTCGTGTATAACACTAGGAATAGTGCTAATTTTTGCTTCTTCCTATCAGTAAAACAGATGTCATTGCATGAACCAATTCCTTTTCTGTAATGTTGCCTTCAGCCTGGTGGCACGCAGACATTAACAGAGTTTGATGTGAAGTGGAGGAACTGGCATGAGGAGGTGGACCGCTACCTCAAGGACAACACGTTTACCAGCAACCGCCACCTTGAGCTCATCTGTAAGGTCAGATTGCGCACATTGGGGCTTTTTGCTCGGATCCCTCTGTAATAGTTGTTAAAATACTCTCAGAAATTAGATTATAGGCTGTTTTTGGGATGATATATTTCGATGGTTTAACAATATTCACATCTGTGCTCTTGAGTTCTTTGTTTCCTCCATTTATCAAGACATTTTTCATCCGTTCTCTTAATGATTTGCCACTTTCTTAGATCCTGGTGGGTGATGAAGACACTCTGCTGGAGCAGAAGGAGCTGCTCAGCACCTGGTATCACTTCCTTGTGACTCGGCTGCTCTACAGCCACCCCACAGTGAAACCGACTGACTTGCATTACTATGCACAGGTACAGCCTGTTGTACGCAGCTGGGCACGGTCTCTCCCTTCTGCTGTGTGCTTGTTTCATGGTACTTGTGTGTTTGCGGTCGCTGCAGTCGTGCCTGACGATGTTCCTGGACTCGAGGAGCGTCCAGGAGCCTCTGGACAGCATCCTACTGGCCGCCTTTGAGTTTGACATCTATCTGGTCATCAAGGACTGCAGGTGAGAGAATGACATGATGATATCGATTTACAGAACTTAACCAAACCGTTCAGAAGTTTGACTTTTCTTTTAACCTCTTGTTTTCCCTCAGCATTGTTCTCAACAACTGGTGGTTTGTGGCTCATTTGACAGACCTGCTGGATCACTGCAAACTCCTCCAGTCTCATAATCTGAAGTACGGATGCTTGATGGTGTGAAATTGTTTTGGAGATGACAAGTTTACACACAGTATTGGTCTAATATTAGGATGCGCTTCTGTTTGTGTTCAGCTTCGGGTCCAATATGAGGGAGTTCCTCCTGTTAGAGTACGCCTCAGGTTTATTCACTCATCACAGGTATGTTTAGACTCAACCTTAAAGTTCAAACGCCTCTTCCTTTTGCTCCCATTTTTTTCCTTCCTATCTCCCTTCTTCACATAACACATAAATTCGAGGTGTTTTGATGTATTTCAACTGTCTATCTGTGCCCTGAAAGTCTTTGGCAGTGCGCTGTGGATTACTTCGACCACTGTCCGGAGTTGGGGCGAGCTTGCCTCGAGCTGCAGATCGAGCGCGTGCCTTTAGACACCGAACGGAAAGCACTCAAAGTGCTCCGGATTTGCGAGGAGAGGCAGATGTCAGAGCAAGGTAACGTTTTGCCTTTCCTTTGTACAACTGTATGCACCTCTAGCTCAAATAAAAACAGGAAGTTGTGATTTGTTTTCAGGTATAGTTCAGTCTCGATGCTTCCTTTTGTTTCTTTCAGTGCGGAGTATCTGTAAGATCATGGCTATGAGAGGTCTGAGGAACAACAGACTGGGCTCCGCTCTGTCCTGGAGCATCAGGGCCAAAGACGCCGCCTTTGCCACCCTCATTTCTGAGAGGTTCCTGCTTTAAGCATTTCACTTTTGATTATAATACATTTTTATATTTATGGATTATAACGCCTTTAAAAAGTGTTCATAGCTGACAGTGTTGTTGTTTCTTTAGGTTCCTACAGGATTACTGTGCCAAAGGGACTTTTTCTGATTTGGATCTGATTGATAATTTGGGTCCAGCAATGCTACTCAGTGACAGGCTCACATTCCTCGGTATGAACACTCAAACCAACACCTTTATTCATCAAACATCCTCCCCCTTTTTTGAGGCTCACGTGTCACTCACAAGTTTGGTCTTCTTCACACTACACTGTGACAGGACATTCAGTGAGCAGTTCTGGTCTCGGACAGATTCCCACTTCTTTCCGCGGTCACATGAGACGCACAAAGAAACTCCTATTGACGACCAAATCAGAGCTGTGTTGTGCTTAATGTTCTGTGGCGTTCACTATTACAGAGCCTGACAGGCACCATTTAGAAATAAACTCTTCTGTGGAAGCATGGATTTTTTAAATCTCAACAACTTATTTTGTGATAACTCTGTATAGAAGGTACTTAATATATGAAACATCTCCCTGAATTCTAGGGATGTGCTGATCAGGTTTTTTCCTGCCGATTCCAATTCCGATCACCCATGAGGGCCGATTGCCGATACCGATCACATAATTATTATTTTTTTAAATTATAAACACTATCGGTTACATTATGTGGGAAAAGGAACCAGGAATTCACCTTAATTTAGACAAAAATTTATTTTTAATAACTTCCAAGAAAAAAACAAAACGGGCATTGTGCAAATTTTATTGCTATAATAAGAAAATTATACTATCTTTAACAGACTGAAAACATATTAAGGCTCTGAAGAGGTTAAATAATAAGAGCCAAAGGAAAACCTCTCAACATTGCCAAAAAAATTCAAGTGTAAAACTTAACATTCAAAGGCAAATACAGGTTCAATAAACAATCCTGAGTTACTGAATGAAAACTTCCTATTAGCATGGAGGCTAGCCGATTGCTGCTAGTTCTGATTGGCTGTTTCTTACTGAGCGGAGTAATTATGCAGAACAGGGAGGAGATTGATTATTTTTTAGAGATTACCTGTCTCACGTTAGGACAGAGAAAGCTTCTGACCGTCATGCTAATCCGGGTGAGTGTTTGTAGCTGTGTGCTGCTTTACCTGCTGTCTGATCCTCCATATGTTTTTTTACTGCAGTGAGTCTCAATGTAGCCAAACTCCGTCAAGTATGTCATTGTTTTTATGTCGTATCAGCTTCGTTGCGTTGATGCATTTTGACGTGCTTCAATTTTCCACCGCAACACGCAAACGTCCTCATTCACTCAGTGCGTTATAGTTAAACATCGCTTAGTATTTGTTGCTGTGCGCAGAGTTAAGGAAATAGGAGACCAGCTGCACAGGCTGAGAAATGAGATGCAGGTGATCGGCAACAACAGTGATCGGCGATCACCGATTATGCACTTTTTCACGGAAATCGGCCGATTATGATCGGTGACCGATCGATCGGCACACCTCTACTGAATTCCCATTCAAACACAAAGTTTACCCATGTGTTGATGTGAGAATCGCAACAGCTCAGGAAAAAAAATCACATAATAGATGTAAAAGTTTTACATCTATTATGTAATTTTATTTTTATTTTTTGCTGATTTTCTGCTGATTTTTTTTTTTCTTGCACCAGGGAAGTACAGGGAGTTCCACAAACTGTACGGGGAGAAGCGCTTCAAGGAAGCCGCAAAGCTGCTGCTCTCGCTCATGACGGCAAAGATCGCTCCCCGAAGCTTCTGGATGACTCTGCTGACCGACGCTCTTCCGCTGCTGGAGCAGAAGGAGGTCAGTCGGCATCCTGGATATCTGCACACTCTAGATCTATAGTGCAAGGAGCTGCTCCAATAGAGATGTAGTGTCAGATATTAAGTTTGGTTTTGAGCTGGATTTTTTTCTGTCTTTCGATCGTGACAAGGACAAAACACAGTCAAAATGTATAGAGCTGTAACAAATATACTTAGTTTGGCATAATAAGACATTGAGAATGGAACTGGAAACACATATTTGGCAACAGCAGTTTTGTTCAGCTATTAAATTCAATATTACTATTTATTATTATCTTAAAGCCACACAGAATTTTTTAAATAAGCCATATATGGATCTCGCTACATTACAAATTTACCTTCGTTTGCTACTTATGACATTAAGTCTTAGTAAGTGGACTAATACTTGCTGCATGAAGCAAGCGTTTTTACCTCATAGATTTTTATTCCCTATCATCTTGTAGATGAAAGTGTTGACTTCAAGATTGATGTGGAGAAACGAAAATAAGAGTTTTACTGTCTTTCTTGATAACAGTATTAAAAAACCTTGATTTCTTCTTTTCAGGTCATCTTCTCTGCTGACCAAACCTACGAGTTGATGTACTGTTTAGAGGAACTGACCTCCTCACTGGACACCGCAGCTGCTGGTGTAGAGAGACCAATGCAGGTACACTTTTTACTCTGCTTGTGTGACAAACACTAGAGACGGCTTTTCATTGTCACGTTTACACAAACGATTGCTTCTCCAACGTTAAAAATGCACACACTAGTCCTAAAAGGTTTGGAGAGCTTAAAGCTTCAATTTCCAGCTGTTTTAGAGTCTAAGAAGTAATATCTGCTGGATGTTTAAATTAAACACATCTGTGTTTTCAGGAGGAAGAAGTGGAGCAGACCAAAGTGGAGCTCCTGAGACTCTCTCTGGCCAGGAATCTGGCCATGGCTATCGTCAAAGAAGGAACCGTGGAGACATGAGGGAGGACCAATATTTAAAACATAGCTTCCCCCCCCCCCTTTTTTTGTATTGTATATAAAAATCAAGGAATCAAAATGTGATTTTTCATAATAAAATACTTTTCATGCTGGACATCAACATCTGATTTTTTTCCATTCATATTTTGTTTGTCACTGAACAAATCACATTTATTAGGAATGAGAAGCTAATTAACTTGTAAGAATTTGGATTTCATTTGCCAGTGCAATTCCCTGATGGTGGCAGTGTCATGCTATGTCATGCTATTTTTTCCCCCCATGTTTAATGCTTTCTTTTTTTTATTTGGTCAAAATTGTGTGTATGGTTAGTGTTAGAATTGAAGTAATCATTAAAAGAAACTCGGTATAAATAGGAATGATGGGAAACATCCTGGGTTTGTGGAACAGCGACGCCTGTCCAGATAGTTTAAGTTTGCTATGACTAGAGCATCATTCACCTTGAAACAATCTTTCAAACAATTGTAAGAGTAAAGGACAAGTTAAATAAATGAAAGATAGATGGCAGCTTTAGAAGGATTAAACTGGTAGGTGACATTACAGTTATCAAAGAAAACCAAGAAGAAATATATTTAAATTATGCTTTGGTTACAAAGAATTCAATAGTGCATGGTTTAATTTGGGGAACCATAATATTAGATGAAACAATGGAGCGAGTTTTGTATTTCAAACCAAATACAGTGTCCATAGAAGGAAGCAGAACCTGTAAATCAGAAAGATACAACAGAACATATTCAATCTTAATTACAAAAGTTCCGTTTTATTAAGATACTCGAAATACATCACTAAATTAAAAGTTTTTAGTGGCATGTTAGTATTAATCTTAGTTTTAGTCCACTTGGTGGCAGTAATGGGCAACTAACTGCATGAAACAAGAAAAAGAAGACGGTCACATTTTCAAGATGGCTGCCTCCATCTCAGGATTACTAAAACCTTGGACACCGAGGTAAATTAACGTTTTGGACGTCGAAAGGTCATATAGGCAAATTTTAATCGAATCCATGCCGGCTCTTCTGTTTTTTTTAAATTGTATTAAATTTGGGATACGCTTTGTTAAACCAGGAGTTTTTCGGTATTAAAGCCTCACGTCTTACACAATTTCTATGCATAGTTCAAATCTTGTATGTAATTTATGGAAAAGCATGGAAGGTATGAGATGGAATATTAATTGAATTGAAAAGAGCTGCAGGTAGCAAATTTAATAACACTTATTGAATTTGTTGGGAGTATTGACAGCTGCTGCTAGGAGGAAATATCTACAAAAAATGTTATGTCTTGTTTTGTCAAAATATCTTTACTATACACAGGACCTTCTCTTACAGGGACGGGAGGAATAAATTTCAACCCATTATTATTACCCAAATTGTAATGTGTGAAAAAATATTAAATAAAAATACATATTTTAAACACCACAATAACGGCGCTTCCTCGTTGTCGTGGTGGTCAGGGTGCTGTTGGTGAGATGGAGCAGATACAACCCTTACTATCTGGAGCCGGAGGTCAGGAAGGAGGCCTACAGCCGCCCGGACAGCGAGCTGAGTGCCGAGGAGAAGGAGGAGCGGGAGCTGAAAAAGCTCCGACCCATCAAAGCTGCTACCAACTCGACGACCAGCTCCCTTTTCAACGACCCCGTCCTCAGGTGACTTTACAGCTTCAGGAGCAAAACCCCAGCTGCGCGTCAAGTTTCTCGTCAACCAATCGTTTCTCTGTCCGCTTCTCAGTAAATTCGTCAACATGATGATGAAACACGGAGAGAAGACTTTGGCCAGAGAGATTATGATGCAGGTAAATGGAAAGACTTCTTAAGGTAACTTCTTGTTGGTTTCCAGGCTCCTTCCATTAACTCCTCCTTTTTATTTCCATTTCTTTTCTCAGACGCTGGAAAATATAAAGAGGAAGCAGGTGGAGAAATACCACAAAGCTCCAGATGGGCAAAAAGAAGGGATTGAATGTAATCCCTACGTCGTTTTCCACCAGGCCTTGGACAACTGCAAGCCTGTCGTTGCGCTGACCAACATTCAGAAAGGTGGAAAATACTACCAGGTCAGTGAGAAGGCAAAATAAAGCTCCTTTGTTGATAATAACAAGATTCCTGTGGAAAAACTTAGTGGAGTTCACTACTTTTCTGATTTGAAATTAGAACAAGGAAAAAAACCCAAAACACATTTCCAAGGTTTGTCTAAATATTGCTTCCTCCCCTCTTTATTCCTTATGCCCATCTAGACATGCTTTTGTTTCCTGCTTCGTTTCCTTCCCTATTTTATTCTTTTTAGCTTATTTTATTTAACTATTTTAAAAAGAACATTAAAGGCATGAATGTGTAGGAACCCAATGACGAGAGCAGACCCCCGCATCCCTATAAAACATCTGAAACAGTGTCGCATCCCTTTGTTTTTTTGAGGTTTAATCCTCTCTCATCCCAATCCCGTCCAGGTGCCCGTCCCGGTTACGGCCAACCGCCAGCGCTTCCTGGCGATGAAGTGGATGATCACCGAGTGCAGGGAAAACAAACACAGGCGCACGCACATGTACGAGAAGCTCTCCCAGGAGCTGCTCGCCGCTTTCCAAAACGAGGGCAACGTCATCAGGAAGAAGCACGAGCTGCACAAGATGGCCGAGGCCAACAGAGCCTACGCCCATTACCGCTGGTGGTAGACGGGAGAGCTGAGCTGGACATTGGAAGTCGTTGAAGATCGACAAACTCCTGTTGTAAATAGTGAATATTTGTCCAGGTGGGACTGTGTCCAGGAAACCGGGGAACGACTCACCGGCGGGTTTTTGTAGAAAAGGAAACGAATCGCGAGTCGAACCTCCGCTGGATTGTTTGACAACAAATACGACCGGAGTGAGAAAACAGTTCAAGGTTTATTTAAAACAAATACGTTTAATATGCAACACAACGAGTAGAAAAACAGAACAGAGAAATGCAAAAGTATTGCCACTTTATAGGAAAAATACCAAAATAAACTGCTGTCAGGTTCTGTGGCCTGTCCTGTGTGTTTAAATGATTTTCCATGAGTTCTGAACATTCAGACTGGCTTTTACCAAATACACCAGGAATCTCTAAAGTTTAATACAAAAACAAATCAGGTTATTGTGACCCTGAAGCCAGAGTGTGTAAATGTAGGCTCACAGCTACGGGTTGAACTCTTTTAGTTTTCAACCATAAAATAAATCCACATTGGTCAAAACCAGCTGAATTTGGTCAAATACAAAAATTTGCCATCATTTTTTATTTTTTAGCTTATTCAGCTTTAAAGCCACGTTCTGCTGGTAAAACAAAAGAGGCACTAAAAGCTTTTTTTTTGCTTTCTAAACACACCCCAAAAACTATATTTAAACTGATCCCCTTTGTTTTGAGCTCAACAGATTGAGATAGTAACAGTAACAGGTGTCTAATTTGGAACATTGAATTGAAATATTCACTTTCCGTTTAAATCAAAACTACATCTGCAGCAACGTTTCTTCCTACAAAGACAATATTCTGATAAACTCCAGAATTTAAACTAAATTGATGGACGTTTTTAAGTGAAATAGTTCTAAGCAACAGGAAAGAGATAATCAGGTCAAATGTGGAAATCGGTATTGGCCTGTAAAAAGCCTGATTGGTTCATCTCCGATTTAAAGGAATGCCACTTTGAGAGCCCAACCTCCTGCAATTTAAGGAGAAAACCCTCAGAAGTCAGGAAAATGTCGATGCTCACAATGTTGGCACTACTTCAACACAAAGTTAACTTTTTGATCCACATTAAAATCTGTCTTTTATATATATATATACACACAAACATATATATATATATATATATATATATATATATATATATATAAAGTTTTAAAAGTGAGGGATTTGACATTTTAGTCTTCCAACTGAAGCTGCGACAAGAAATAAAAATCCCTGAATAAAGACGGCGCTTCAAGTGACAAACTGGCCTCGCATCAAACAGTAACAAGAATCCTGCTGCTTAACAGCAACTCAAGTCTTTTATCTACTCCTAAACTTCACACAGGAAATGTCTTAACGCTCCCTGCAGGTATTCCAACACAATACCAACAATAGCATAAAGTTAAATCAGTCCGAATCTGACGAATGTCTTATTTTTAACTCTAAAAATTTGGTAAACTGTTCCTACAAAACAGGAATGCAAAAAAATATATATATTTTTTAAATGTCAGAACTTCTTTGTCTTGAATCAAAGTGTGTCTGAATGTGGCAGAAACCTTAAGAACTAAAAACCTCAAACTATTGCACATTCCACATCCGTCACATTCCAAACCTTGATCAAACACAGGAAATGACGCAGCAAAAAAAAAAAAAAAACTCACTCCTCGCCCGCCCCCGTCTCCGATTACCGTGGAAGATGTCGCTTCCTGCCGCGAAGCTGCTGGTGTGGTAATCAGTGGCGGTGACCAAAGGAAAGCGTCCGAGGCGCGCGAGTCGCCCGTCTCAATCGGCGATTTCGCTGTAGTAATACTTGTGGGCGGTGCTGCTGAGCATCCAGCCGCCGGCCCTGAACTCCAGGACCTCCAGCAGCAGCAGGCGAGCCATGGAGGTCAGACCCTCCTGCAGGAGAAAGCCGTCCCTCAGCAGGAAGAACAGCTCGTCCATCCGCTGGCTGTTCACCTTCTCCAGCTGCTCCCCGATGCGATGCAGCTGCAGCACCAGGCAGTCCACCTGCAGCGGAGAGGAAGAAGACGTTCACCCCGCCCCGCCCTCATCAATTGCATAAAACGGGGAAGGATCTACTCCACAACTCGAAGGAGCTTTGCTTGATCTTACAGCCTAAAAAAATTGGGAGAGGCTGGGGATGGTGAGGAACTACTTCTTCTAGAACAGTGGTTCTTGACCTCTTTTGAGGTACCAAACCCCCCAGTTGCATATGCGCATTCACTGAACCCTTCTTAGTCAAAGACCCTTACTTTGCAGTATTCTGATTTAGTAATGTAATTATATTAGTTGTGTTACCACCCCCACGCCACTAGAGGCAGTACCAACCCCGAAAAGATGCGACTAAGGAGCAGATTTAGACTATAGAATTTGGTAAGAACTGTGAGCTTTGCTGAAGTAATTACAGACACAAGCTCAAATCCATGCTGAGTGGAACTCCTTCAATCAGGGCTCCTCCGCAGCTCTGATTGGCTAAGCAATGTAACGTGATCCTCTAATTGGCTAAGCAATGTAATGTGATCCTCTGCAGCAAGTGACGGCAAAGCGGGGCGTCATCACGACTTTACACAAGTGTGTCTTTACCTCCGCGGCAGAGGCTCCGTCGAACCCCTGAGATCGACTCGTCGAACCCCTGGGGTTCGATCGAACCCAGGTTAAGAACCACTGGTCAAGAACATACAAAGAATATTCCTACTCTACCCAGACTCCTTAACGTTTAAACACGCGATGGTGACCTCACCTCTTCCTCGTTCAGCAGAGCGTCTGGTTGGGCCAGCCTCATTAGACAGTCGTACACAGGCAGGACCAAGGCCACCATTGGCATGTGGTTCACCTGAAACAGTCAAGCAATATGTTACTAAGCATATCAATTAAAAAAAAAATTTTTTTTTTTTTAGCTTATTCAGCTTTAAAGCCATGTTCTGCTGGTATAACAACCTCCTGATGCGTGGATCAAAAGAGGCACTAATCAGCTAATTTCCAAAGATCCGGATGTGAACCTTAAGGTTTTTTTTTGTTCTCCAAACACCCCAAAAACTATATTTCAACTGAACCCCTTTGTTTTGAGCTCAACAGACGTTATGAAGGACGTTACATATGTTGAATGTAAAGTTTCACTGGGCAACGCCTCCGTAACGCAGTGGAATGTTTAACACAAGCATCTTTGATCAGGCCCATTTTGGAAAATCTCTCTAAATATAGTAAAAAAAGTACAAAATGTCTGCTGCTCATACCTTGAGGTAGTCAAAGATGTTGCAGATGAACGTGACGTAGCAAACCCAGCCCTGCAGCGAGCGTTTCCTCGTCTCCTCACGCTCCTTGAACTCCTGCTGCAGGCGGTTCAGCAGGTGCTTCCGAAACACGGTTCCATTGTTCTGCTTGGCCTCAGCCTAGAAAGGAATGAAGTGATATTATATATATTTATATATACTATTAGATTTGTTTTGACAGATCAACAAATGTGTCCATAATTTTAAAAGTGCAAGGCAAATCATGCAGTGATTTTACACTTAATTACAAATATTCTGAAAAGGAACTAAGTGTGAAATAAACCAGAGAGCCGTCAGTTCTGACCTGCACAATCGTGTAGCAAATCCTGCCGGCCTCTTTGCTGAACAAGGGGTCCTTCAGCGACTGGTCCACCAGGATGTTGGAGACCTTCTCCAGGTTCACAGAACTTGGAGCTGAAAGAAAGAAGAGAGCTTTTGGAATACGCAAACAGAAGTCAAAGAGTAATTTATGACACATAGATGTAGACATTTTAAAAATGTTTTATAATCACTCAGTGAGGTAATTACTGACCTTTCAAGGCTGTTTTTAGCAGTTTCTGTGTATCCACGTCAAATGACTGGATCCTATAGTCCTCGCTGAAGTTTTCCATTATAAAAGTACCCGATTCCACCAGGGACCTGTCACTCTGTAAAGATCAGACTGGGTCACTGCAACAGGTCTTTCCCCAGAGCACAATGCGACTCTTTCAAAGGCAGAGAAGCCCGGAGAACAAAACACTAAATCCTGTGGAGTCATCAAACTGGCTGCTCCACTCGGCTCATTCACGGCGGGATAGAAACGGTTTAAGCTACATCTGGACAACTGGATTATGTGTGCAGGACTCACGTTTCAGCAAGGAAACATGTCAAAAGTCTTTTTTTTTTTAAAAGCTACCCAAAAACCTGGTATAAAACGACGTTATCTGAGCTGCGACGTCTAAAGTTATTAGTTAGCGCAAGGTATTTTTTTGCATGATGAATAGCTGTTTCTAAAATGAATAAAAATGGCTGCTTTCTAATGGATGTACACTTTGATAACCTTAGTATGTGATTTCGATGAGCTGAGTCTTGCTAACGTTAATAAGTAAGAAAATCAAATTCAAATCTCAACGAAACCACCACAAAGAGTGCAAACGCAAAAATCTGAACTCTACAGAGATGCTACATGAATTTACTGATTAGCTTCACATTGCAGAGTTTGAGATAAAAAGCGCCTATTTAACGCATTCCCACCTGAATCAAGGAGCGAAGACTTCCATTTACATGGCTCTTCGAAGATCAACTAGTGCCTTCAAGATGAGTCCCTTCTCTCCGTAGACACAAGGAGTTCGCGTGCATAGACTTCCGGAAGAACAACACGTTGATGAGGCGCCATCTGGTGGGGGATGGATTATAATAATAATAATAATAATAATAATAATAATAATAATAATAATAATAATAATAATAATAATAATAATAATAATAATTAAAAATCCCAAACATAGCTAAAAAAAATTGACAAATAACGAAGAAATGAGTAAAACTGAAGTATTTCAAATTTAAAAATCTGAACTCAAAAAATGTATTTGCGAAAAAATGTTTTATTCAAACTGAAAGAAATTTTAGTTTTATTCATCTTTATTTATAAATTGTTTTTCAAGACTGGTACCTGTTAAGTACACATACATATTTAATTTATAATAATAATAATAATAATAATAATAATAATAATAATAATAATAATAATAATAAATTGTCTAGTTACTCCTGAAAACCTGAAATGCAGAGATGGCAGTTTGTTTCAGTACGAGCGAAGATCATCTTGTCGTTATATTTCAGCTTTGAAAAACAGCGCATGCGCCGTTTTACTAAACGGAAGCGTCATTAATAGTTTGTAGTAACCGAATGCAGCTGTCGTTTCTTTCGTTTTGTATTTGTGGTGCTGAGTGTCTGCTGTTAATGTAGGATTCCCAGTGTAAGGTAAAATCTGTCCGCCTCTCCTTTTGAAACCTGAGCAGCTGCTGTGTTGTTAGCCTAACTTAGCTCGACCCAAGTTTCCCTCTTTGTCCTCCACATGTTGACGTTGATGATTTTTATATTGTAAAATTTTAAATGAGGTTGCTACTATTAATCTCTTGCACAACAAAATGATGTCAGGTTATAGATTGAATAAAACTACATATTTATTTATTTATTTATGTTTTGCCTCTCCCAAGTGTTGATTAGAGTTCTGTACAGACATGGTGGGATATGATCCCAGGGCTAAGAGAGGATCTCCTACCCCAGAGGAGGCAGCCCTGGCTGGGTCAGCTGCTGGAATGGTTACCAGAGCGCTTATCAGTCCATTTGATGTTATTAAAATCCGTTTTCAGGTAATAATTTCAATCTACTTCTTGTTTGTGTAATATGACTGCTGCACCAGGTGGTGGCATAGGAGGAACGTTAAAGATGCAGCTAGTTGAAATTTCTATTAAATCATAATGAAGCTGTATTCGCATGGGATTGTGATCATGATGAGTCTATTGTTTTTCTTCCACAATGGAATTATGTCAAGGATCTAAAATATGTGCATCATCATCGTCATTTAATCTGAGAAAATCTAATCATGTAGTGTACATCACATGCTGATCAGCAGCTTCTGTCCCCTCAGCTGCAGATCGAGCGTGTCTCTTCACAAAGACGCGAAGGAAAATACTGGGGAATATTTCAGGCGTCCCGAAGTATTTACTCAGAGGAGGGTCTCACTGCTTTCTGGAAAGGTCACATTCCAGCGCAGCTCCTCTCTATCTGCTTTGGAGCCGTCCAGGTAAATATTAGAAACTTTGAACTGTGTGTCAACACTACTGAAATAAACATTTTCCAGGACCAAAAAAATATCAACTGGTTGTGCGTTTGTCCACTTGCAGTTTGTCAGTTTTGAGTTTCTGACCAAGATGGTTCACAAGTCGACGCCGTACGACAGCTGGACACCAGGAGTTCATTTTTTCTGTGGCGGCTTGGCAGCCTGCTCTGCTACGGTGGCCTGCCAGCCTCTGGACACGCTAAGAACACGCTTCGCAGCTCAGGGAGAACCCAAGGTAGAACATTAGTCTGCTTTTACTTTGATTTAATCCACATATCTTTTAGATGTGTAGTTATGTAATGCATGATATTAATGGCAAAAGTTAGAGTCACACTCCTTTAGTTAAAAAACGTGTCATACTAAAATAACACATCTGTGGCTGTCGGTGTCATATTATTAGCCAGCCTCTTCCCAGACTTACCACTCAGTTGCATGCTCTCACATAGTGGAGTTAATTATTGACTGCAGGTTTCCCAGGTCTCAACTCCTCCACCAACATACTTGACAGTTGTTCAAACTTGACAGTTGTTCAAACTGTTTATGGAGCTATGTTTTGGTTTTGTTAAATATTGCAGTATATATTGAAATCAAGAATGGGCATATTAATAGCAAAAAGTACATTTAAATATGACAGTTTGCCAATTTTCAGTCATACGAAAACTGAATATTTCATTGTATACTTTGTTTTTTGTGCCTCCGCATTTGTTTCATTTTCTTATAGCAAAAGCCAGGGGGTTTAGGGGAATTGGCTTCTTTTTACTAATATAGAAGAGCAGAAGAAGCTACTTTAAGCTCTTTTTTACTAGATTATCCTTTTTCTATTTTACTTATCTCCAGATTACTATCTGGACAAAAAACTAAACTGGTACAAAAAAGAAAGAGGTAAAAGTTTAATAATAATGTTTATTCATCAGTTAGCCTCTCCTTTGTTATTTAGCCTGTGCTCGTTTTAGCTCATTTTGCTCAGGTGTTTAGGAAATTCGAACTAGACGTTGCATTGGAAGACTACAATTCAAATCCCTTTCCTGTCTCCTCAGGTTTACAGTAACTTGCGGTATGCCGTGTCCACGATGTGGCGCTCTGAGGGACCGCTGGCGTTTTACCGCGGCCTGTCTCCTACCCTGGTTGCAGTGTTTCCTTATGCTGGGCTGCAGTTCTTCTTCTACAATGTCTTTAAGCAGCTTTTGGCTCCTCCACCTAAATCCAAAGACTCAGGAGGTCAGTGAAGACACAGTTTGTTAGGAAGAGAAAAACCACTAAGATTTTAGATCAATAAAAGTGCTAAAGTGCTAAGGACATTTTTGAAAAGAAAAAAAAAAGTATTTCTGTATTGAAATAAACATTCTTATCATACAGCTAGTTCACTGTAATGTTTAGTATTTCAGATTTCTTTCAATGATAAAAAAATCTCAATAAATGTATTGAGTAACAAATGATATGTGATTTTCTACTTGACTGAGATGAACAGGTCAAAATAGGCAAAATAGGAAACAGTAAGTGAGTGTAGTAACTGCTTACCTTTGCTGTATTTTGATGACCTCCTCAGATATAATCAAACTACATTTGATTTTTTAAAAATTTCTTTTAGGTCAGTTCTGAATCTTATTTTTCTGTATAATTTCTAAGGTTTGGCCTCAAAATCACAACCTGTGTGTCCTTTCATCTAATCATTACAGAGCAACTCCATTTAATCCTTTCAGAAACCAATGTCTGCTGAGCCATGTTATTTATAGCTTTTTAGTTCTGCACACGCATTTTTGTGTGTCCCTTCTTTTACAGGATACATGAGAAGCCTGATCTGTGGCAGTGGAGCGGGAATGATCAGTAAAACCCTCACATACCCCTTCGATTTGTTCAAAAAGAGGCTGCAGGTGGCGGGCTTTGAGAAAGCCCGCGCTCACTTCGGACAGGTAGGACCCTGATGCTGAACCACAGCGTCGAGGGAAATGACCTTCACCTCACGTGTCGGCGTTGTCGCCCGTTTCTGCCGTACAGGTGCGGACCTACACAGGCCTGATAGACTGTGCGGTCCAAATAGTCAAAGAGGAAGGGACCCGAGGCTGCTTCAAAGGCCTCTCTCCCAGCCTTCTGAAGGCCGCGCTGTCCACAGGCTTCACCTTCTTCTGGTATGAGTTCTTCCTCAACGTCCTGTGCAACAGTAGGGAAAAACGGGAAGGGAAAACCAGGAAGGCCAAAAGGAGAGCTGACACATAATGAAAAAAACGACATAGGAAATCACGCACATTATAAACGCACTATTGCCTTGTTGCACTGAACACGTCACTCAGCCGGGAAACTGAGCGGGTTTATTTGGGTTTCTATGGTGTTTTCAAATGTTAAGCAAGTGGATAAATGACTACACAAAATGATATGTTGCTGTATCATTTACTTTTATTTTGTAAGCATTATATTTTTCTCGAGGAGTTTGTATCTTGCTTGACTCTTGCGCACAACAATGTCAAGTTTGTTTCAGTGTTAAATAATCCAATTCTATTGATAATCGATTGTCATCTGGTGGCAACAAAACAGCTTTCAAGCCATATCAGAGACAAAGCAGCTGAAACCTCTCTGGATCCACTGGGTCAACTAATCAAATCAGGTAAAGTTGGTCATGAATGTCATGGTGTCACGACCATCACTTTTCTTGAAAATAATTCAGTTACTGACCAAAGACTAGACAGAAAGTTACAAGTTGTTTTTTCACACATGCAGAATTGGTCATTCTGCAGGGACCCATCGTGTCCAGATTGGACAGCAGAAGGAAATGTGTGTAAAAAAATGTGTTTATCGGCCAAACAGTGAGCACCGTTCACCAGACCCAGTGACTGGCTGCTACACGTGTCAGTGTGCATCTTCAGCAATTGCTCAGGTTTGATGGTATATATGAGGCTAGTTAATTTTCCTCAGGAATTATCCGGCATCTCAGACATCTCTCATACCAGGCAACTGCAAAATGTTGTCTTATGTAAGCCTAAAATATGACTCGGTCCCTATCAAATGGGGACTAAAGTGTGTGCAAGGCATTTTCTGTCTGGTGACCCTCACTTGCCACTTTCAGTAATGCCTCCACTTATCCACTTTGATGGCCTTGTTGGTTTTCTGTCCCCAATATATGCTTGAACTTTGCCACCGTCTCCATGCTGGCTGTCCAAATGCATTGAGTGCTTGTTATCAGCCTCAAATTCAGCTGAAAATACGATGACGGACACATGTTTGCAAAGCTTCTTGTAAAGATGTGTAAAAATGCATATTTTTAAAATTGCTGTAGCTTTGACCTCTCCTCTTTGCACCATTTTTCTTCTGGGTCCCCTGAATGCTCTCCAGTTCAACCACAAGTTGTCTGTAGGAGTTATGTTGGAGGATCACATGTGCAATTTTTCAGCTGGCGATCAACATATACATGTTGATTTATCAAGATGTTTTGAATAAATGACCTCTTAAGTCATTTATGGCACAATTTTTCTTGGTTTGCTCCTAGAGAAAATTTAGACTGAAAAAAATCATGGTCCCTGAAACAGACCAAGAGGATCGCTGATCCTTTACCGTCTTCAGTCTGGTCATATTTATTATCCAGGAAATTTAGAAGGTTATTGAGAACTAAGAAATTCTCATTAAGTAAGAGAACAATTTCTTAACATAGGATTTTCCTTTCCACCAAGTAAATGCTGCCGCTCTGCTTGCTTCTCAGACTCTGGTCCTACTTCTTCTTCTTCTTCTTGTCTTTTGTTTTGTATCGCATCGCTATGTCACACTTGTTCTGGATCCTGTTTTACCCCTTTTCTATCTTGTGGGTGTTTCTGCTCAAAATGGATCAGAGAACAGAATGGATCTTCTGCACTCGGAAGATGACAGATTGAAAGCACACATGAACAAAGTTAAGGGATTTATCAAATGTGGTGGATTTGTCTTTGCGGGTGAACATTTTAGTGAAAGTTTAAACTGAACTTTGCACATTTTCTGCTCAGTTTTACGGCTGTTACCTTGTATATTCTTGGATACGTGATATTTATTTTCATATTCACTTTGAGTGGGAAAAACCAGATGGAACCTTAAAGTTTATAACTTGTTTAAATGTCTCACTTTGAGTTAAACTTTCTGACCTTTGTTGCTTTGTTAATGCTTATGTTTCATGTGTTTATCTGGTCTTCATTTCTTTGTCAATAAAATGTACAACCACACTGCTAAAACTGAGTTATTTTTGGTCTGTTGAAGAGAAACGTTATTTTAACAAGGGTTTCTATTCAAACAGACTGTAAATCTAAACCACTTGTACATGGAAAGGATTAAAATTAAATATAGAAATTAATATAGAAATGTTAAATTTTTCTTCTGCACTGATCTTATATAATCTTGATAGTTTATCACTGTAATGCTCAAAATATGAAAGATTTGAAAGATGCACACACATTTGCTTTAAGGGATTTAGTTATTAATAAAGACTCCACAATTATGACTCTAGTAGATTCAGATGTGATTTAATTTGACTTACTGCATACAAAACTTTACTTGAAAATGAACAAAATGAATATAGCAGCTGAACACTACATGATCACTCGATAAAACCTTGGGTTAAACACGTCAAGTATAACAGCAAAAAGGCATAACAATAAATTGACAAACATTTTTAAAGCAGCTTGATGTCAAGTTATACCACCAGGAGACAAAAATATGGCAGAGATCATATAAACACATACAGATAAAAACGGTCTGTAATGTACACAACAGAAATTATAGCAGCTTCATCACTGGAGTTCAAATCTTTTTTTTTTTTTTTAAGTGCTGACATTGTGTTGATTAAATCATGTTCATGTCGTATATACACGATTACCCGATCACTGTACACTTTAGTGTAAAACTCTTTATATTTAACTGTCACATTATGCAACACAATCCGTCGAAACCTCTTTCACTACATAAATACAAAGAATGAACAACGACCTCCGGCTAACAAAGATCCAGATGTTTGAAGTTGAAAAAGCAAAAAAATGTAATTTTGTGCTGAATGAAACTAAATCGAGACACCCTGAGCCTGGATGTCTGGGAAGGATCTTCTGCTGAAACCAAGAAATGACTGAAATTCTTTATGGTGTTCTTTGCTGAACAAACTTTGCTTTTGCACCTCAGAGGCTTTGGGAGGGGGCAGACTGTCTACCTGTAAAGGTAGCCTGGGAGCTGCTGACTTTGCTGTAACACCAGGAACACTACTGAGGGGGTCAAGGATGACCAGAACTGTGAAAAGCCTCTGTCACTTAAAGTGGCCAGGAGCAAGAGGGTAGGGGAGCAATATTGGATGTGCAAAGCAAGCATCCTCTACTGATCCGCAGGTCGAGAGCAAGGCTCGGTTCTCATTCGGGTTGTGGACTGGAGTTCCAGGAGAAAAAACTTGGCAGCTTGAAGAGTGAATCCCTGCGGCCTGGATCGGGCAGGGTCAAGGTCTCTGGAGCGGACTTTTTTCTCGGTCGCTCCTTAGGCACAGACAGGAAGTCCGGAGCTTCGGTGGAAAGGGGAGTGGACGGGGCGCTGTTGGGGCCGCTGCGGGCGCTGGACGCCAGAGGGGTCTCTGAGATAGAGATGGCTGGAGGAAAGGTCCCGATTTTCAGATTAGTAGCTTCCTGCGTGGCTCGTTCGTACTCCCTCACCTCCTCCATGGTCATGTCTGATGGAATAGAGAAATTAACACAAACTGTGTGACAATGTCCATCCAAATCCAGGCCCAGAGCAAACTATGTAATATGACACCCTGAAAGCTTTAAATACAGAAAAAGGCCTGAGATTTTGTCATTTGAAGATCTGTACTCTGGTAAATTTGACATAGTGCGTATTTGGGTACTTTGTTTTAAGGGAAACTTTTTCCAATAACGATATAATGGTAGACAGTTATAACCTATTTAGAAAAAAAATGACTAGTTTTCCTGTTTTGAACAGGTTGGTTTACTATGCAGTATGTGGTTGATTAAACTTAGTTTAGTTTCTAGCATTCTACATACTTTTTCTAGATACCAATAAATCTAATTTATCTAATCTCTATCATACATTTATGGGCCCAAAAACAATGTTGACTGTCCCATCCAGAAATTTTTATCATTTTTGGACATGCTGTGGTTATGTGACGTCAAAAAATATAAAGTTGCATGTCATCAACAGATGTGCAGTAATAGATACTATATAATATTATCTAAGGAGATGTAAAAATTGTACAAAAATTTTACTCCGTTAAAACTGTGAGATTACACAATAAAATTAGTAAATAAATTGAAGAACTAACACTCTGGAGAATTTTAAAACTTTTTTCAAGGATCGGCCGTCTCAGCCTTTTCAAACTGCCAACACTATTAATTGAGATATTAATATATTTAAAAGCACAGTTGAGGTCAAGTTGACACAAACAAATGAAAAACTTTCAACTTCATGACTCATTAGATGGCTGAAAAGAAAAATCTACTGGAATGCAAAAGACCTTCAGAAAAAGTCTTTAGCTTATGAAATAAGGGGGAACTGCAAAACCAGCACAAACATCGTCTCTGTGAAACATGAAGACGAAACTGAGGTACAATTATCCTGTTAGGATCAGTTTTTCTCAGGTTAGTTGGTAACAATGAGAAAATAGTGCATGTAAAAAGGTGTAAAATTTTATTTCAAGAAGGTTGTCTTTTTCCTCAAACTTTTATATTATTTCAATAATTTCATTTGGTTGCAGCAAAGCAGGAGATGGAAAGACCAGCTGTTATATGAGAGAGAGAAAACTAAATTACACAAGATGTACTTGTTGCTGTCCTTGGCCTTGTTGCTGTGCACATACTTGAACTTTATTTTTTAACAAAGATCTTGAACAGAGGTATTAGTGCAACACAGGCCAAGGACCTCATGTAGCTATGATTATAAAAACACTACAAACTCTAGCATCAGTTAAACTTTAATACGTTTCAAGAAAACATACCCTGTTAAATCTTTATTTTAAATCTTTTACAGATCTAGTAAAAGTTGCTTTGTAGGATAAATACTTTGACCAGAGGAGCTAAAATCATTGAGTGGCACAGAAGGGTCACAGTTTAATTGTAAACTCTCCATTGTCTTAGAGTGAGATCAAAAACGCACTAGCTGAAGGATGCAAAAAGACTAAGTTTTATTAACTGGGTATTTATTGTCCCATTAGCTCTAAAGTGTTATTCTGTTTAATTTCCTTCATATTTTTATAGCACTTTGTCAAAAGTCAGTATTTTTAATCAAGAGGTTAAATGATGGACAAACACAAGGAGCCCAGGGGTTTAATGGTAACATTGGAGGAGCTGCAGATATCCACAGCTCCGGTGGGAGAATCCGTTGACACAACAGCGAATAGTTCTGCAATCTAATAAGATGATCTCCATGGAAGTGTTGGAAAAACAGACATGATCCCTGAAGCCCTAAGAAGTCCCATGTGCCGCTTAGGGGAAACAGCAAACCTTGGGAAGGAAGTTCCCTGGTCAGATGGGACCAAAATTCAGCCTTTTGGTACATATATGCAATCGATGGGAAAGACAGCCATCCCCATGATGAAACATGGTGCTGGCAGCATCATTCTGAGGGGAAGGTTCCTCAGCAGGGGCAGAGGAGTTGATCACAGTTGTTTGAAAGACATGTAGAGCTAAACACAGGGAAATGCTGGACAAAGAACCTGCTAGAGGCTTCAAAAGACTAAAGATTTGGCCATTGGACTACAATAAAAGCTTTCTGATTATTTACATAATTTCTGATTATTTAAAGCATTTTCGAGTGTTAGAAAATCTCAGCTTGAGCAAAGGATAAACCAGTTGAGTCTCCGATAAATCCTGAAAACCAATGCTTACTAAGTAATCTGACCGAGCTTAAGGTGTTTTGCTAAGAATTAGAAAATTTGCGCCAATTTCACTACCAATTCCAAACGGCATGAATACCTTTGCAAAACATATTTTACACAGTCAGTCCAAAGTTTCATCATTGTTCTTATTAAATGAAGTTTGTTAGTTTGATTAAAATAATGAAAAAAATCAAAACTTGGCTTCATTATAAATTCCAAAATGCTCGACTACAAGACAAAAACTAACCGGAGCATTCTTGCTTTTATTTGTGCCATCTGTAACAAACTTACCAATCCACTCATCCACCCACGCAAAGGCCTGCCTGTGTCCCAGAAGCAGGACGTCTCGTATCACCTGAAGAAAGTTAGAAAGCAAAAAGGTGAACTCACAGCCGAAGCTGAGGAGGAGGCAGTTCAAGGTGAGCCGATGTGAATCATATTAACTGAACCCTGAAGGTGAGAGTCTGAAAACATGTTGAAGTTGCTAAATGCTTCTTTTCCTCCCAAGGAGTAAATGATTAATATGAGTCACTCTGAGCGCTGCCCTGTGAGTAATGGCCCTGACCGCGTGGACCTATGCGTGTCAAAGGGAGCCTCAGGCAAGGGCCAAATAGGAAGCAGTCTGACCCAAGGACAAATGCTGCTAAGAGCTGAGAGAAATGCCTCTGGGAAATAGCAGATATTAGGATTAAATGTTGCTGGGAGGTCTAGCAGTGTGGGGCGACCAGGGCAGACACTGAAATAGAGTGATAAGAAAACGGCAGATTTTGTTAACTACCATGTGTTATATGTTTCTACAATAGAAAATTGAAGGCCTCGAGCACTGATAGTGATCTGAGAGGGGGAAAAAGTCTGAAAAAGATGAAGTGAGGTTGCAAAAAAAAAAAAAAAAATCCAATACAGGTCGTTTTTCCACACTGACCTTGTGCACAAACTGCTCCACGCGTGTCTGCAGTCCCCACACTTCAAACCTAACTGTGACCAGTTTGTACGAGCACATGATGGGGTCCTGGGTGTCGATCCATCCTTCCTGCAGGCTGCCCCTATCTGTCTTCTTTGACTTAAACTGTCGAAGGTCCTGCAAAAAGAACAAGGAGAAAACATGATGTAGAGAAAAATGAACCCTTCTCAAGCAATTGTCATATTTCTCAAAAGATGTACCACAAGTAGCCAAATTGGTAGGCCATGTTGTTTGTCGGTGTTTATCTACTTCGCTCACTCCCTTCCCCCCCTACAGGACACGAACACCTGCATTCATTACAGGAATCATATAGAGAACAGCCAAGCTTCACAGACGGAGTCCTTCATCACAAGCTGTATGCACATTAATCACTCCCCCCTGTGGACTAATTATGCTGTGGCGATCGTTTGTCTTGAGGGTTACGTGTTTGACTGAGACAGACTGTGTGCGGGTGGAAGACAAAACTTTTTGTCCCTGCAGGGAGTTCCATAGTAGAGGAGGTGGATGAAGCCTGTTGCATTTCTCTTTGTATAAAATGTGTCATCAGATTCACTGAAGAAAGTTAAAGGAAAATAGAAAATGCCAGTAAATGCTTGGTCTATATGAAAATAGGGGGGGGGGAATTAGGTACAAGATCCATTTTATAACACAATCGTGTTATCAAATATGACTTAAAATGAATTTCACTTCATAATTTAACACTTTAAAATTGGGTTTGTGTCTCTTTAAGAAAGTGTTGCTATTTCCAAGACTCTGTTTTGGGAAACCATCACAACATTGCTCTTCTATTAACACCTCTAACAATGTTTTTACAAGCGCAGCACTGAGAAGTGTTTGTACAAAAAGCTCAGCAATTCCACCAGGTGTTTGCTAATTGCTGCTGGCTAGTCTGAAGGAGCTGAGTAGGGGGAGACACTGGGATGCTTTTTTCCCCCCCATCTTTAATTAATTAGCAGTAATGA
The DNA here is from genome assembly GCA_903067075.1 of Micropoecilia bifurca. Taxonomy (NCBI): domain Eukaryota; kingdom Metazoa; phylum Chordata; class Actinopteri; order Cyprinodontiformes; family Poeciliidae; genus Micropoecilia; species Micropoecilia bifurca. The sequence goes on along the minus strand of CAEGAF010019911.1, from coordinate 17,926 downwards.
TGCTGTGTTTGTCTTGACATTTTTAAATCTGTGTTCGAATCAAATATTTACATGCAACTTCCGACATCTATATTTAACTCCGGACATAACCTCTGAGCTATTCTTAGCTTCCGAGTGTAAACGCAGAGCAGCATACGTCCCAGTGGGAGGTGTGTAGTGAAGGTGTCGATAATAAAACACCACGGATGCAGGGTCACGACTCCGTGTGGTTATTAATAACTCCTCTTACAATCGTCACACCGCGGTAGGTTGGCCGGCACACGTGCAAGCAAATGTAAAATCGCTGCAGTTAACACACCTCCCCCCCATCTGTATACATACAGATGAGGCAGAGGACCAGCTGGTGATCAAAATAAGTGAATAATAAAAATCTCATCCGTTATCCCTCCACTACATTTCTAGTCTTTGTATTAGACTCTGAATCCTTTGTTCTTTTTTTTCCCCCCCAAACTCGGATTCACGTCTTTAATTCAGGAATCTCTCTTTCCTCACCTCTGATTCTTTGTAGTGGCGCTCAGGGATCTCATCGTAGGCAATGTCCACAAAGCACACTTCTGTTTCCTCCTCTCTGGGCTCACTTCCAAAGATCTGGGGGACAACAAAACACACACCTTTGTTGCTAGCAGTCAATCAACACATCAGGCCGTGTTGATTGTGTCGTGTGACTGATTTTTTCTTAGACAAGAGTCTAAATAAGACCTGAGTTGAGCCTTATGTTCAGTGACCTCCTCCTAGTAATTAACACAAGAATGATTAGCTTGTCTAATCCGAGCAGTTTCTTACTATAGTGTCACTAAGCCGGGAATAAACTCCCTTTAGTCTCATATATTGGTGTTACAAAAGGGGGAAACAAGTCAGAAAGATGAATGGATAGATTGCTGAAAACGATGATGGTGACTGGAAGAGAAAGAAAAGAAGCAAGAGGACAAATGGTGGAGGCAGAGAGGCTTTAAGTCAGGAGCGTAAGGAGAAAGCCCCTCCACTGAACAAGTCTACTGCCCCATTTGCTCTAGGCAGCTTCAAATGTGAAATAATGACCATCTGTGGCACCAGCAGATATCTGTGTGCATCTCTCATCATCTGCCACCAAGTGGAGCTGCAGACTTTTGCTTTATCCTTAAGCTTCGATTGAGGCAATATTGCATAACTCGGACTTGTTCCTTTTGCCAATCAAAGCATCAAGTGGCTGTGAAGGACAGGCACAAACAACGAAGAACGCAATGAAAAGCTTTACGAACTGAAATGCGAGGACACGGTTTCATGTTGTAGAAGACATGAAACATGTTTTCCTTAAAGAAGTTCTTCAAAACCATTGTCCATGTACTATTGATTTGGCATTAACATTTTTAAAATCTCTATTTTTAACACACATTTTTAAAAAATCAGCCGTTATATTTGGACATATAAATGGATATTTATTATTAATAAACACAATATAGAAAATAATTTAAGAAATATAACAATTCAGATTAAAAAAGGAATAAATTCAGACACTCTTTGGGTGCACTGGAGTATTGTCATTGCTGCTCGACATTTTGGGTTTAAACATCTGCTTAAACCTCAAACATTTATCTTTGTGGACTCCCGACAGTTGATGTGAAAATGACCACAACAATCTATTGAGCTTCTTCATTTTGAAGCCTTCAGAGGGAAGATGGCAGCTTTTGATGCCTCAAAAGAATTTAAAATCAGATTCAGGCGTTCAACTGCATGGGAAATAACCAACAAGTGGAAGATAACAACCGACGACAGTGTAGATCTGGGCTGGGTTAAGAAAATTCACTCTAGAAGCGGACTCTAAGATGCTGAATGAAATCTTCAAAAGCCCTACAATGTCATCATGGGACCTATCAAATTTCCGCCACTATTGATATTAAAGTAGATCATAAACAGATAAGACATTTTGACTTTGATGAGAGGGAACCAAGGAGGAATTTGTCTAGGTAATAAAACCAGAAAGGTTCAGGATGAAGTTTTGAAGAGATAATGTAGACAAATAATTAGAATTTTGAATTAATATTTTACAGATAAATGAGTGAAGAATTTAAATATTTACTAGCCTTATCAACAAAATGCATATTTATTGGTTGTTTTGTTTAATGAACTGAACAAAGTTAAAGCTTGTTGTTTACATGCAACAAATCCATTTCTCTTTCTTAGGTATATAAAACAAGCTGGATTAAATAATTTTGACACAATTCAACTTTACATCAGGAGTGACAGTTGCTTTCTCTGTTTAACGAGCTTGCTCCTCCAGTTACTGAATTAAATATTATGTTTTCTGAAACTATAAACACGTACAGTTTCAATCCTGGGATGTGGAACCGTACAATAACATATAATTTGGAGTAGTTTCTGCTTTTAGGTTCCAGTTGCAAAACTGCAAAAACGTTTTAACTTTTTCAAGCAGAATTAGGATTGTGGGATTTCAAAAAAATTTCTTTCAACATCACTCATTAAGTTTGTATAAGACATTGATGTGTGGCTATTCAATTGAAAAATACTGAACACATTCTACTATCTGAAAATCCTGCTGGAATATGAATAGAGCAGACCAAGTCTCCTTTGTCTTTATATCTCACAGTCAAAATGATTCAATAATCCTCAGACAAAAGCAATTCATTTAATTCGATGGCGAGGTCTTGAAGCATGAAGGTGGTGAAGATGGAGTCTGATAAAATGATGAAGCAATAAAACAGACAACAGAGGAATAGAAACTGTGCCAATCTAAACTCAATTGAAAAATCGAGATGCGCGCACAGTTCTTAGCAAAGCGCTTGAGAGATTGAGCCGTACTTACATTGTCATTGTTTCCTTTGTTATCCTCATATTTGCTCTCTATGTGGATGGAAAACTTGGGCAGGAAGGAGCACTGGAGGGAGCAGATAAAAAAAGTCTCAGATGGTAAGACATTGTTTTACACCATCAGAAAATAAGTAATGGATCTTTTTTGGACATAATCACATCAAACACAATGACCTGGGACTTTAGATATATGTGTCTGAGACTTTGCTCTACTAAAGATTAGCAAACATTAATTGGGCAACATTTGAATTTGAACTGGTTGCTTGGGAGTAATGGCAGACAAATTATTTTCTACTTTTGTTGAACTCCACGGCAAATTTACTGTGCTGATGTGCAGACTTAGATATCATTTTTCAGCAGTAACCACTACAGAAATAGTTTCAAAGTTTTCATAATGTAACCTAACAGTCATTTCCATTGACTGTACCCAGTTGTGATACAGTAATTGTGTAATTTAAGAAATTATTTAATTAAATATTATTTAAAAAACGTTCTGATCTGCCATTGTGGAATGGCAGATCACATGTATCAATGTGAGAAGAAGAAACAAAATTGTAAATATAGATAATGGAACAAAAAAGTGAATTCACTAAAAGTATGGCATAGCATGTGCTAAAGCACATGTTATGGTACGCTCTCTTTCAACTTACATGTCAGATGTTAGATCAAAGTGCCTTGGATCATAATGCCTGTATGTGTGTGCGTGTGTGAGTGTGTGTGTGTGTGTGTGTGCGTGTGTGTACACTGTGCAGAAAGTGAAAATACTCACTGTGTACTCTGACCAGAGGCCGTCAGTGTAATGGACAGGAATAAGAGGTGAGAAGAAAGAAAGAGATGGGTAAAAGAGAACAAAGAAATGAAACCACATGTACCATTAGGCCTCAGGAACATTTTAGTCTCAGTAAAAGCATGCATGGTATGAAGAGCTCTTATGTAGCTAACACCTCCACTGTTACAGTTTTCCTCATTTTGTAAGTGTAACACAAACCATCATATACAGTTTCTGCAAGAAATTATATTTTATACTGAAAAGTAAATTTTAGTTTCTCTTCTTCAATGCCAGTCAAAAGTCAATCCCAATAGGCATCCAACAAAGTTCTGTACGTGGGCCAATAAAACTCTTTTCAAACATCAATTTCTATGCATTTGTCTGCATAAATACATAGAAATGTGCAGATTATGCCTTTATCAGGCTCAACAGCACAAACCCTATAGAACATCTTCACAAAAAATCTTTGTCTCAAGAACTGCAGTATCATCATCAGGGTTTGCTGCCCAAAGGCTAAATATTACATTTTAACATCATAAAAATGTTAAAATTTGCTGCTTGATGTCAAAATATTGCATGGTCTCACTCCACCATCAATAATGCAATGTATAGAGTAAGAAGAACCACCATCACAGACAGAAAGTTTCCCTGTATTCAAGAAAAACTTCAAAACATTGTTAAACGTTGTTGTTTACATATAATTACATGTAATTATATGTAAACATGTGTTTTGGATTCCATAACTTTCAGTGCTTGTAATATTGACGGGAACAATGAACTTAATAATGGAGAGTTTTGTAGTCATAGCATCATAACTGGACATATGAGTTATTTAGTGTTTGTTATGTTTTCATGTGAACTTTTATGAATAACATTAAAATAGAGAGAAGAGACAATGAATGCAAAATAGCTGAAGACTATAATTTGATCCATTTTTATGTAAATATTCATGCATGTGTACTTCCCATTTTATATTAAAATGTATAAAAGAGCCTTAAAAAACTCAGGTTATGATGTTTAATACATTTAGAAGATGGGATTTGAATATATAAAGAGTTTCTGTGTCGTTTTAAACTGACTGTGATTTCTGATTATGTAACTCTGACATAATAAGGGTTGGAAAAAAATGTCCGCAGATGAAAGAGGAGGGATTTGCAGTAGCATGATTACCTGTGATGGTGTATGGGTAGTAGTTCCAGGCCTTCTCTGTGACATAGAAAATTTTAGGAACCACTGCCCTGGCCCAGCTGGGCAGCTTGCTAAAACATACAGAAAGATGAAAGTTTAGGTTGGCAAGTTGAGAAAAGAAAATTGTATCAGATTGAAATTAGTCTTCACTTCAAGTTTCTCAACTCTTTTCTTTTGGTCTATCCATCCATAACAAGCAATAAGAAGCATCCTGCTGCGTGGAGCCATAATGGAGGCCATACAATGAGGCCATGATGGCACCTGGGAAAGCTGATCACAGTGATTACAACCAGCTACCCTGCTGGGGACTTTCACTGCACTTGCACTGAGATAGATATAGAAAGAGGCAAGGAGGGTTAATAAGAAGAAAAATACGGAGGAGCAGCCATTTCTCTTCAAAAATGGATTCTATAAACAAAAAAGGGAAGACGTGACGGGCCACAGATTTGGGAAACACGACAACATTGTTGTTGAATAAAGAGGAAATGATGTAAAACTTTGACACATTTAGCATTACAACAGTCGTCACAGTTTAACAAAAACACGAAGGAAAGTAAAAGAGCAGAAAGCTATAATCGAGTCTGAGCAGAAGCAGTTAAGCTCAGATTACATTTGTCCTGAGCATCAATATCCAGCTTTAAATGCATCCATTAGATTAACAGGTCCAGGTTTCACTTGTTATAATATTAAAGCTGATTACTGTAGCCCTTACAAACATCACTGGTATGTAACTCAGTCTCTTATGAAAGTATTCATGTCCTTTAAATGTTTTCAGATTTCCTTGTTGCATTTTAGACAAACCAAAAGTAATGCTTAATTGTGACATGCAAGAAAATCAATACATTATCATTTTTGCACATAGAAAACTGAAAAGTGTACGTCACACTTGGTTCCTCTGTTTGAGAAATATTGCCTATTCTTTTTTTCAAAATAAGCTGAGCTCAGTCACACTGGATGGAGAGCATCTGTGTACAACAGTTTTTACATCTCACTAAAGACTCTTTGGCTTTAGTTTCGGATTTTGAGGTTATATAGAACATGAACATGTTCTACTACAAACAACATTTTGCATGTAGGTCAAAAAGTAGCCAAAGCCATTTTACCAGAGCGTCTTCTATTCACACCCAAATCTTCTTGTGGTGAACTTTGAGTGGGGACTTGTGAGTAAGAGCAGATTTGTGAAATGTATCAACAGTTACAAATTACTACTAATAAGGTTCCAAAAATAAACACATTGCAGTGTTTGGGTTTTCTAAATGTGACAAAATTTGGGAACTCTCAATGGGTAAAAAAATGGCTTTTACAAGTATCTGTGTGTGCTAAGCTAACCAGGGTTTTATGAGACCATTGAGACCACAGGGACATAAGACTGGTGGTTTCCTCCGGCTCCTCTTCTCTGTCATACAGCCAGTACTACACAAACAGAGCAGGCCGGTCACATGTCCCGTGTCCTCACACTGCTTTATTTACAAGTGCCACACACGTACATTCACATGCACAGACTGCAGCTTTAACACAGTAACAGGTGGTTTGTGGGCGGAGAGAGGCCTTCTTGGTGTCCGACGGCGATTGCTCAAATTATCCATCGCTTACGCTGACCTCATCTCCCTCTGTCCCCACACAGAGACGAGCAGACTTTACTGCATACTCACACACCAACGTGTAGTCTTCTTCTCTTCTAGGACTTTGAATGACAGTTCATTCGTCCCTGAGGTACACTCAGTTGTCATTTATAACCACTTCACCTGTCTCGTGGCATTGCTCCGCTCTTTCTGCCAGCGTCCTCTGGGAGTGACTGGAATCAGGTGTTTGTTTAACTGACTGTCTTCACCCTGGATTATTTTTTTATCAGCACTAAAATAAAAGGACACAATTTTTCAAAATGCAGAACCCTAAGTCCAGAATAAGCTGAAAGCAAATTCCTCACATTAAGGCAAGTGCAAGCCATGAAAAGCCTTAGGCTATTTCAGTTCTCTTTATTTATAACTCAATAAAAAGAAATGACAGTTAACCTTTACTCCCTCTTTTCACTGGTGTCACAAAACGTTTTCTCTCCTATGAATTCCCAAGAAAATTAAAACTATGGATACAATTTTCTAAAAAATCATTTTGCAAAGAAGCAAAAGCAAACAGAATGAAGGAAACATGAATCATTCAAACTCCTGTTGCACAGAGAGCAAGAAAGAGGAATAAAAAACTGCAGTTAAATGTCACCATAGACTGTGAGCCTCTTGTACCATTTAGCTCTAAAATACACCATAACCTGGTGTGAAGATGACACTTACAGATAACACAGTCACTTTCTGTGGATACACTAAAATATTGGTTGTAAAGAGGAATCCAGGTCTGGCTGAAAGATGAGGAATGATTCAGTATTATGACGCCCCAAAGCAAACTTTCAGAATCACATTGATGTTTCATTAGGGAAACAAAACGCAGCATGCACTGATGTAGATTTAATGAAAGCTCTTGAATCCTTGTGTTGTTTCAATGCAACATAATATATTAATCTGAAAAAATAAATATATCCTGTTAATTACAAAACATCTTTTCCTGTATACAGTGACTTGCAAAAGCGCCCCTTACCATATAACATTTGGATCTCTTGTTTTTTGCCAAATAGTTGAATCTCAGTCAGATTAGAGCCTAACATTTAGCACAACCATTTTCAAAAACCTCTGATTCTCATTTAGTTGAGTCTGAACTTTGACTAAACCATTCTAACAAACAAAGATGCTCTGATCTAACCTGGATGTGTGCCTCAGGTCATTTTCCTGCTGGAAGGTAATTATCCACCTCATTTTTAACCCTTTTGCAGCCTCTGGCCAGCTCACCTGTTCTAGCTGAAGAAAAGAATCCCCTCAGCATGATTCTGCCAAATCCATGCCTTAGTGGAGATGAACAGTTGATCTTTAAACATCCCTGTTTCTTTCTCCGGGACCTATTTGCTTTGTTCCTTAGTCTTAGTGAGGTTGTGTTTGGTTAGGTTCAGTGATGTTGTCTAACAAATCTCCGAGACATTCACAGGATAGCTGGATTCACACTGAAGCTATGCCAAGTTTATAATTTCAAGCTTGTTGTAAATGAATTAAATGTGTAAGGGGTACAATCAGCATATCCACTACAAATAAAACACATAAAAATATAATTTAATATCGCCAATGCAACAGCCGTTTCTTTAGGCCCCTCGGATTATTTATTATAAATATGTTTGATGTCCATTTAGCGGTTAAAAATGTGCTCTGAGAGAGAGCGGAAACAACTCAGTGGCTAAAATTACTTTGACCTCATTGTGCAATTTACAGTATGTTGATTGTCAGCGTTCTGAGCAGGATTAAACCGCCACCCATGTCCTGCCTCAGTTCACTGCTTAACATCTAAATCATCCCAGCCACAAAGCAGCACAGCTGGGCCTGAGTTGCTACTTCATGATGGAAATCAGTCGTTTTAAATTACATTACCATGACTGATAGATTTAAGGTTTAGATTTAGTACATTCTCTGAATGGACAGCAGTAATGTTGCACTGAACAAAATAGTGGCTGACTTATTAAAACACAGAAAAGTACAGGGCCTGTTGTATTGGAAAAACCTCTTTGATGAACTCAAGCCTGTTTCATCTGTTTGAGTTTTCCCTCAGCTTATTTATTTACCTCTGTATCTTCATCTTTATAGCTTGGAAAAATAAAATCAGAGAGTTTGCTTTCAGCGAGATTCTTCCCATCAGTCTTCTAGATAAAAGTCTAAGCGTTCATTTTTCTTTTTTTATACATATATGAATCCTACATTTTCTTGCTCTGTTTATGAGAGAAAGGAAAAATAAAAAAATAAAAAAGTCTTTGAAGCCAGTGGTAAAGTCTGATTTTCAAAGTCAATTCATAAATTAGAATGAAATTACACACAGCAGCCAATTCAATTAGAGACAATCAGATCCTCAGTTTCATGCTTATCAAATCTGTCAGAGGGTCAAACACTTCAAAATATGCAGAAGGATGATGAAAAATGATATCAGATTACATTATTTTTGTTCTTTTGTTCATTACTGAAACATGACAAGAATGCTTATTCCAACATATAAAGCTGATATGTAGCACCAAATCTATAGTATTTGGTGCGTGTATAAATTAGTACTATCAATAAAAAAAATATAATTTAAACTGCAATTTTTTTTATGAACAGATTTGTTGAACAGGTCAATTTATTGGATAGTCATTTTAAACAGTGATTTCTCAAAAAATGAGTTTGGCAGCGATGACAAAATATAAACCCACATTCTTTCATTTGTCAAATTTCTTTAAAAACTTTTTAATCATTGGCAGCTTCAGAACTCTACATTAGCATTGGCATATGTCATTTTACTGAAGCAAATTTAAATATTACTCAAAGATAAAACCTCAGCTAGCTGTTTCTTAGAATAAAAGTCTTTCTTAGGATAAAAGTTTGTCTCTTACCTCCATAAAATCCAGTATGTCATTTATTTTGATTAAAAATCCATAAATGATTGTGGTAGGACTTGATAGTTTTTTTATATTTTATTGAGTTAATTGTAACTGTAATCAATCAGTCATGATTCATTGCATTTTAATACCATAAACCAAAATATTTTCAATTCAAAAACACTTTTGTCTGCTAAATTATTGAATAAGACGTTTATTGTTTTTAATTTGTTAGATTGGTTTCTAAAATAACTGTAGAGTGTGTGCATCTGAAAGTTACAAATGTATCCATTTACAATAACGCAACTGTATCCCTAAATGAACCATTAAAAAAGGTCTTATAAATTATTTCACAGTTGCATTTTGACATGACTGCAGGAATAATACTCACTTATTGAGGTAGATCCGTTTTTCTGTAAACTGGCCTGATCCATGCTCTGGATCCTCGTAGGGCTCGTTCTGCACCACTTCCACACCTTCTCCACGTTCACTCTGTTCATGGCTGTGTTTGCTGATCATGTACAGCTGGCCGATACGGTACTGAACGACAAGAGAGAGCAGACAAGCTTGTTGTTAAATCGTTAAATTTAATAAAGATGATTAGATATTTATGTGGATCAATCTGAACAGTCAGTGCTTGTGCTGGAGCAAAAGTAGGCATCTGGATAATAAAGCGAGAATAAAAGCAGGCCACTAAAAATGATTAAAGTAGTGAAAACAACATTTTTACTGCTCGCGTTCTTTACTGCAGCAGACGGATTATATCAGGATTAAGAAACAAAGGTAGTCCTGCTTGAGGCTGTCTGCACCATGGCAACAATCCTGATCAAACAGGACGACAACAAAAACAGAAGCAACAACAGGTTCGGTGACCCTCTCCCACGGCCTCCTCGTGATAAATCAGTCAACACCCACAATCCTTCACTCAGCTTTGACTGACACACTTGGCTCTGTCACAATGTCACTTTGAGCTGCTTTGACAGGCGGGACTCGGGTGTCACATGGCAACTATTTTCCATACATACGGAGAACGACAGACAGCGGAGAAGGGATGCTCCATGACAGAGATTTCCAACTGCTTGTAGACCTATTTCCATGCCTAGGAAACAGATACAGCCCAGTGATTTATGTTGCTGTGCTGAAATGCTAAGGGGTCATGAAGGAGTCAGCTGACACACACACACTCAACTGTGTGTGCCCCAACCAAGCATAGCTGTGTTAAGCTAGTGGAAAAAAAAAAGACAAGGACACTGTCCATCCAGCTACAAACTCCCAGGAATGGACAGCACAGAAATTTATGTAGAAATATGATAGTGTAGTGGAATAGAGCAGAGCTGGTTTAAACCGGGCAACATGCTTGAAGTGTAACTTGTTGTGCAATTCCAGTTTTTTTTCCGTCTGTTGACCATGAGAGGAAACTAATGAAGTGTGATAAAGAAGTCCCAGCAGGGATGTCGACGGCGGTGTTTCCGACTGCACAGCTGTTGGAGTCTGGCAGAAATATGACTGTCACAACAACACTGTGTCACCAGTCAGGTGTAGTAGAGGAGCGAACTCATTACTGCTTGATCAATCAGGAATTTATTACACGTGTATACATGGAAGTATGCTTTATACACACGCGAAGCAAAATAGTGAAGGGATATTTTCTCTTCCTAATAAATATTGCAAAGCAGTGTAAAATAACCAAGCACTACTCTAAGTAAAGAGGAAGATTTATTTCTATGATTTTTGTACAGGGCACAGCTGACAAAGAAGATACATTTTATCTTCTAGTTATTTTTTCTTTTTTTTCTTTTTTATTGCTATCCTGGGCAAGTGTCCATATAGCCCATATCAGAAACCACTACTGAATAGATCAAATACCAAAGGCAATAAAAAAAAAAAAAACTTTATCTAGAGTGAGTCAAGTGATTGTTATGCACCAAAGATTTTTTGTGTGGAGCTCAGCACATACGGTCTTGCCATTTTTCTTTTGCCAAAACACGGGGGTTTGTCTGTTTGATGTTAGAGAGGACATCTTTGATCCTGATCAGTTCTGGGTCAGGAGGGTAACAAAAGCATCAGTCTCGAGCATGCAGGTCCTATCCTCTTCTGTTTTATGTCCTATCCTCTTCTGTTTTATGACACTGTACAGGTATCCCAGATGACCAACCTTATGACCCGACTACTCAGGTAATCTAAATGAAAAGAGTGCTGAGGAGCGCATTATAAAATCTGCCACTACAGATGTGCAAAACAGATGTGCAAAAACATAATTTAGATGCTTCACAGCAAGGAGACGATTTCTACTTTTAATCTGAGCTTTGCAAGTACAAGCAAATCTACGGATTCAAAGCAAACTAATGCTTTCTTTTGTCCGCACTTTTTAATCCACTACGATAGCGAGGGACAGACAAGTGAACAAATTGGGAGGTGCACCTCTTAAGTGACATCAGCTTGCATAGAGAGTGCACATAAATCTCCACACTGGATGGAAATCACAGAGGCAAAGTGGCCACTCGGGACGACCACTAAGCAGAGCCCAGATCAATCTGATGGCAAACCGGAGAGAATTAACATGAAGCACCATCCTCTTTCTGTCGCCCTTCATTAATTCAGGGTTTTTGGACATTTTGTATAAACAGGCCAGCTATTGTGCCAGTCTCCCTACCTGCCATTGTACTTTGGCTCCGTCTGTTGTTTACCTAAAAGCAGCAGCCGATGAATGAGAAACACTTTTCATTGTTGTCTTTGGAAATCTCCATCAGATGACAAAATGGGAGAAGCGGCCTTGACTCAAGACAGAGAGGCCATGAATGATCGGTTATTATTTCTCTTTCTCTCTGTCGGACAACAGAGCTGCTGGGTGGGATCAAGGGCTGACAAGATGAAAATATATTTTTTTGTTCTATGATCAGGTGTAATTGATCTTCTACAATCCCACATGTCACTGAATTTGTCTGCTTGTTTTTTTCTTGTTTTTTTTAAATTTTTTTATTTTTCTCTCATTTATGCTTATTTTGTGCTCTGAGCCCTCGATGTTTGGTCTGTTACAGCAATTCAGCTACTGTCTCTTTCCTTCACAGCATGAAATAATTAACTGTGGCAGGGAATTGTACCAGTTCTCACAGAGCCTCCTGGTGCAAGTACATCAGATGAAGGTTACATGAACTAAGCCAAAAGCAGGAATCAAATGCAGTCAAGATCATGATTGACTTTTGTCCTTAATTTCCATGTTGCCTTATGTCTTCTACCTGAAAGACAAGCATGCTGATACTTTAACCTGTTTGATTTTGCATGAAGAATCTTTCATTTTATTTTTTACACCAGAAAGAAAGAACGTCATGAGATCAAGTAAAGTTAATTTCAAAAGAAAGCTACGGAAAAAGATGTAGTGATATTAAGTAAAGCATTCAACAAATGGAAGTCAGGCATCTCTGGAAGCAAAATAAAGCAAAAAAGACACCAGATTACATTCAGGAGTCTTGCTTCTGAAATATAATTCATGTCGGTGAATGTGTTTTTCATGATGTGACACCAAGTGCATATTTTAGAGAAAAATATCAAACGGATCACGTAAAAACCCAAACTCTTGCGTGTCTCTCTGCTTTTCTGTCTCCTTTTTCTAACACAGCAGCTGGTGGTGGGAAACTGGTAAATGTGCTTCAGCCAAGAGATTTGTTACTGTGAGAAGATAACCAGAATCCCAAGGAGGACACACATTTACAGCAACGAACGCGAGACAATAGTGGGCCCAGTGATAAGATGTAATTAAAATTCATGCATGGACAGAATAATTACAGTCCTGAGAGCTCAGCATTGTGTGGATAAATGAGCGTGCTCATGTTGAGATACATTTATATAGCCGTTGAGCTTCATTACAATTCATCTTACATTTGCCAGAGTAAAATCTACAGAGGGAATTAAATGTATCATAGGCAACTTACAGGACTCACTAAAATAAATTAAATTTTTTTGAGGGAGTATTTTATTGGCACCACTGATTAAAAAATAAAATAATAAAATAAAAAAAACACCCAAAACATTTTAATACAGTAACACGGCAAAGAAATTAATGTAACATGTGTCACAATTATTGGTGCCAACAGTGTTATCAGGGCTGTAGAGATCACACTTCTTTATTTTGCATAGTTATAAAAGTCAGCAGAAAAATACGGATGACATCACCTTACAGCCATTTCTTAATGAAACATGACAATAATACTGAATTCCTAGGCTGAATATTTGTTAGCAATTAAAGTTCATCCAATTGGTTTGCTGCAGATCTTGCTTTGAACTTTGACCTGAACTTCCGCCTCCTCCCTCCCCTATTTACTCCTGCTCTGCATCCATGATGCCTCCTTCTAGATTCATCTGTTTTAGATGAGGTATTATTTGAGATGTTGAGGTTATTATTATGGTTTGGCACCATAACAAAAGTCTAAGTCGGCAACAATCCTTCCAAACCCAGAAATTACACATCTGAAAAAAACGTTTCAGACAGAGAAAAAACAAACAAACAGGAAGCTTTTAAAAGAATAAATCTGAATGAAAGTAGCAAACGTACGGCAAGACATTATCTTAAGTGGTGCAGTTACTTTTCCATGTGTACAGATGTATAGATACATTTTGAAAAAGAAAATCGAACAAAAGGAATTGCTATTGCTCTACATAAACCTGGCAGCCAACAGCGAAGCAGAGAAGTTCATATAGCTTTAAAATAGTATTCATGTCTTAATTGATTCAGAATAGAATACATCCTGACCTCGAGATTCACCTCAATTTAAAACCAGACACCAGAGATACAATGTGTGATGGGAAGCCTGCAGAGCTCATTAAGACAGATTTAGCTCTGTGGCAGATGCTGGTACTTCTCAAGCATCTGTCACACAAACACTGTGCACAGACTCAGCTATTATCCTACAATAAACCAGAGTTAAACAGAAAGTCAAAATGGGGGGAAAAAAATAATCACAAAGAAGTGTAAGCACCAGCCGCTCACACTTTGTCAAACTTCCTTTCAATGAGTGACAGGAACATACACACTCAGAAACGTTTAATTAACTCCTAAACTCAGGCGAGGCTCCCTCACTTTGCAGCCTCTAAACCCTTGAACCTCTAGTATTGGGGTTTTCCGCCCCCACACCGAATAAAGTGCAAGAGTACACACACTCTTTGCTGCATCAGCAAAAACGTGGGAATGCTGCTGAGGGCGCACGCCCCATGCAGACTGTATTTTACTCCATGCTTGCTGAACCAGCATAAAGTCAAGGTGAGCGTTAATTCCCTGCGAAGCTTTGATAAATTCACTCGCTGCAGAAGGTGACCAAGGGATTGTGACAGCATGCAGAGGATGACAGCTGGTGCAAGGCAGCAATATGCTGCAGTAGCTCAATGCAAATGGATTATGTGCAACACAGGTCGACGGGCTGACTTGCAATGTTCGCAGCGACACTCAAGAACACTTGTTAACATTGTTTTAAGAAAACTATTTAGGTTTATGTGATTAGGAGGTTTGTGGCTGGCTGAAGCTTTCTTCATACCCCTGCAAGCGTATTTTATTTTATAGGTCAACACAAAGTAAGAAGCATCATCCAGTGGAAAATGCTTTGCTTCTGAAAGGAGATGACTGTGAGTCATTGATGGAGAAATAGATGAGAAGCTAAATGTATGGGGGAGTAACTGAGTACTTCCTGTTAGGGATTTGGATTGGGGCAGAAGTTCACCTTTCAACAAGACAAAGTGTCTAAAAATGCATGAAAAGCTGCAATGAAATGGTTTTGATCAAAGCACTCAGATATGTTGGACTGACTCGAGTTAAAGTACCAAGACGAGAAAATGTAATTTCCCAGTAACTCTTCATCCAATCTAACTGAGCTTGAGCTATTTTGTAAAGAAGATACTTGTGCAATTTTCAATGTTGTGATCTACTTTGGGCTAGAATCTCACACCGCATCCAAATGAAATGTGTTGAGGCTACGATGTGACAAAATGTAAAAAAGCATCAGTCTGAGTAGTGCAAAGCACTGGACATGAAGGCTTTATTTACATTTCAAGACTGAATCATGTGAGCTCTACACTCTTTTACTATTAAAATGTTGCTGCTACAAAAAGATTATTATTTTTTTCTGTATTTTATTTGGTATTGACCTGAGAGGGCAGAACATCAATGGAATTATAAATAATCAACTTTCAGAAATGAAAACAAAAGCAGAACAGACGACCTTTTTGCTGTGGCGTATCAAGTGCTGCAGGTGTGAGAAAGTCCCCCTCCAGTCATGCCTTCTGCTCTACTCACACTTTATTCCCCTGTCCTCCAGTTCTGGATCTCTGCAGCATCTGGGGTCACTGAATTAGAGCTTATGTAAAGCTGTAATCACTCACTACGCATCACCTCCGTGTGCATCATCTTTACTTCCTGCCTGACGGCACGCTGAGGGGCCAAAGGCACTGCTGTGTTTATGCATATGTTAAAAAGGAGATGAGAAAATCAAGGGGAGACATAGACTGGAGAAATTTGGTTTTTAGTTAAAGAGAGTACAAAAATGAGGGAAGTGTTTTTTAAAAAGAAGATATTCAGGAAGCTGGCAGACTGTTGGGACATTACATAACAGGACTTGATTGTGTAGACTTACTAACTAATGCTTCTCTTCTCATTTTTTCTCCTAGATTCATATCGGTGTCTCCTTCAGCTTTTTCTCCAATGACATTCACCTGTTGTAGAGTCTTCTGCAATTTTTTAATTTACAACTATCTGTGTTTATATCATATCAGGTTCAGCAAAGATTTTAAAGAATTATAATGTAGAAAATAGTGCTGCAACACTTAATGTTTCTGGTGTGCTGATACTTTGTGATTGCAATGCTCTCAATGCCAAAACTTAGCACAGAGGACCATATAATCAGCACAAAAACGTATTCAAACATTATTGTTATTAGCTTAGTGAGTTTTTGCATTATTGATGAATGTCTTTATGCCACGGCAGCTACATTTCTGCACATTTTTTTTGTATTCTTCTTCTGACTGATACTGTTGTACAATCAGATTATTTTGATTCTGTGAAGGTTCTCTTAAAGTATAGCCATCAAGCACTATTGGGGTAAAGGTAGAGCTTTTATTTGAAAATAAATCGGATGTATTTCCCCCTACTTGACTTTTCCCGTAATGATATCTCTTCACATTCTCCTTCCAGGAACAAGACGAACTGATTACCAAAAGCAGCGTTGCATGACACTACCGTGATGGAGAGGGTGAAAATCTCAGCATGTGCGTTACACTGTTTTCACTCGCTGGAAAACATGCCCACAACTAATACTTCTGGTCTGTTTTTGTGCAAAACCACAAGAATGAATTTTACAAAGCTTGTACATTGATTGCATATTTGTGCTCACTGTCTTTTCACGGAGCGCCGACAGACATGATGGCACAAGAAGATTGGTCAATTTTCAAATAACTTCCTGTTTTTGAGAAAACAAAGAATACGTCTGGTATGTGAGAATGTACCGGAGCCGAGTTGAGCTTAGCTCTGCAGGGGGAGAAACACAATCAAAGTCCTATAAGCCTTAGGGTTAACACATTCCTAACGAGAGGAACAAGAAAAAATGTGTAAACATAAACCTGAATGAATGAACAGTGCCAAGCAAGGCTAAAGGAAAGAATGTTTTTTTCTTTTCTGGAAAGGTTGGTGCACACACAAACAAAAATTATATTTTTAGACCATAATGTTCAGCAGCAGCATCATTTTATTTTTTATCTGACTGCAGTGTTGTACAGCAACAGTTGACTGCAGTGTTGTCCCTGATATGCCTGTAACATTTTACACAATGACTGCCACAACATTTGATCCACAACTGCAGCATTTCAAAAAAGATGAAGCAAAACAATTGATTTCTCATTTCAAACTCCGTCAAATATTAAGCCAAATATTAAAACAATAGATTTAATACAGTTCTGTCTCAAATATATATTCAGTCATTGCTTTGGGTGGGAACTAGGTGATATTTCAATTCTACCACGTACATTCAGCTGCTTCTCAAACCTCCCACTCCGTTACATAACCTGTTCACCCCACCGCTGTTTCAGTCTGGAGTATTTTGGAGTTCAATTTGCATGGGAAAATCATCTCATATTTTATACATAAACAGAGCAAAGCGCACTTCTCTACACTCTTCGCTCACCCTGAGCAAAACAAAACAAAAAAATCTGTTTTATATAAATTGCCTGTCACACTATCGTTTCATCTGTCTTTGTTTTTATGCTATTTGAAACAGAGGAATGAATTGAAGAGGTGCTGATGGATATCAGCATTGCTTAGCTTAACTTCTCAATCAAAATTACCTACCCTTTAGAAAATCACCTGTTTGGTTCAAGGGGAAAACAGTAGGTACTTTCATCTGTGCTGGATGGAAGAAACAATGGTATGTAAAATATTTGCATGCAGTCGTTTCTTCTAGAAGGTTGCTGATTGTGATAAAATTCCCACATTTCTGGCAAAACCTACAACCTTTTTTTCCCCCAACTTTCCAAGTAATATATTTTTAGTGCTTAAACAAGAAAAGCCTAAAAACAACTATACCCAGGGAAAATTCAGGCAAAATGGCAAAGAGTGTGCCATTTTGAACACATTGTTTGCATATTGAAACTTAATACCAGCTGTCTAATGTCTGGTTTGGATGATACTCTCAGCAGGGGTGAAAGTAGTTTTAATTTCTTGGGGGTACTATGACAAAAAAAAAATAAAAACACAA
>CAEGAF010019907.1:0-29756 GCA_903067075.1 Micropoecilia bifurca | reverse complement strand
CACACACACACACACACACACACACACACACACACACACACACACACACACACACACACACACACACACACACATGCCCACGCTGACAACTAAGGTCAATTTAGAGGGACAATTTAATCTGACATGCATGTTTTCATGTTCTCTACTCATTCACATGCAGAACAGGCAGACTTTTGAGAGAAAAAGGCTCCAGCTGAGATTTGAATAAACCATCTTCTTGCTATGAGGCAACAGTGGTTCCTGTCACTCCATGGTGCAAGTCCCTCAGGTGAAACACATTTCAAGACAGAACAAAACAAAACACTGTTAATATATTTTATTATGATTTTGTTTAGTTTTACACTACATCACAATTACATTAGAAGGTTAAACAGGTCAGTTTGTTTTCAAAGGTGCTGTTTATCTTCCACTATTAATTTCTGGTGTTCAGAACACTGGTATTCAGTATTTGGCTGTACTCACTCAACTAGGCAGTATGATTATTTTATGCGGTGCAATGAAATAATCATATTGCCGTGCAATACTTCTACCCTACCCATATCATCCTCAATACCAATCTGTGCAAGCGCAATACACCTAAAAAAAAATGATATTCCTTCTTCATTCAACCAGGAGAGACCCACAGAGTTTAGAGTCTCATTTAAAGTGGTGGCAGCCGCTTAAAAATCCAATTACATGTACCGTGATCCAGTCAAACAAACAAAATAATTTATCAAAAATCTAAATATAAAAAATTATAAATGTAAACATCCAATATTGACAATTCTTACACAATGTTTCAGAGAGATTAGACTAACTGGATGATTCCACTTGTGAGAGACAGATCATTTAAACCCTTTTCCCATCTCAGTCTGAGCCCTTGGCAGAGTGAATGAGAACAGGCCATCTGAAGAACCATGGTAATCTTCTGGACCTTGGACAGGAGAAGGCCAGAACTTGTTTTTAGATAAGAATAAACCAGTTATTTTTTTAATCTTTGCATCCAACCAAAGAGAAAGTATGACTACTACAAAGAATGAGGAGTCAGACTTAAATATCAGAACTTTGTCAGTAGCATTATAAACCAGCATTATATAATGTCCATGTCTGTTATCAATCAATGACCTATTTTAAGATCTATTTCTATGTTTAAGTAAATAAAACTTTAAATGAGAACAACAAAAACCTTAGAAAATAGTCTATTTTTGATAAAAGTAATGTTAGTTAGCTTGGCCATTGCTTTCCTAAGCAATTTCACTCAATTCTCATCTCCCATCAGTGCTCTGTCTGGGGTTTCTCCCATTGAGATGGATTTCTCCAACAGAATTTCAACCTGGGGTCAATCAGCGAACAAAATGAGAAATTGTGAACAATGACTGGTTTTGACTGGTTTTACTTGCCACTTTTCTCTTCGCAGTGGGGGACGGTTGTTTACATCAAAGTGTTGAAGAATAGGATGGTTTATACTGGGATAAGTTAGAGTGGTAGGAAAACTTTTTTAATATAGGTTGGTGATAACTGGACTTTAGCTTTTCTGTTGGTACTGAACTTTGTTTTTATCCTGTTTTGTAAATGTCCTACTATCCAAAGAATAGTAGGACATTTACAAAACAGGTTCTATTAGAATAATTTCAACAGAGCCGCAGTTGATATCACAGAGGAACAGTTTCAAATTTCTGGTGACTTCTTATTTTATATTGACAGTATGGCACTATTCTTTAAAGTGAAATAAAAATGCAAAAAACTATTGGGACTAACAACATTCTTACAAATGTTAATGTGTAGATAATATATGATGGAACCTTTATGCAGACTTATTCAGATATTCTTGTAAACTACATTATTATTTACTACATTATTACATGAAAGAGGTTTGTTTGATATAAATTAATACTTCGCTTGCTACGTTTGTTTTCAATTGAACTTTTTATTCAAATTCTTAAGTTTTAAATGAGGATTTATGCATAAAACTTGGAATAAAATATTAAACTGCGAGACTTTTGGTGGCAAGAAACTACTACATCCTACGTCAAAGTACATCCACAAAATGCATCTACTTTGGTGACAGAGAACAGTAGTAGTTCACCTCAAATGATTTAAAGGACACCATCAGATTGGTATTTCTTTGTAGGAGATAATTAAAATATTGCTGCAGACATATCAATTAAAACTGCACCAGTTCTTTGATAGAATAAAAACTGAAAGAGACAACCTTCAGACTCCTGCAGTAACGGGTGTGATTCTTTTGAACATTTAGTCAGGCTCAGGGATTTTTCTTCTCCAACTATGTCAAAGGAAGCTCCAAGGCTCCTAGTGAGTTGGGAGCAAAGTGGCTCTGCTGCAGAAATAACACAAACCGTTTCCTTAATGGACAGAACGGTCTTCCTGATGTGATTTACGGGCCTGATCAGAGAAAAAGAAAACCTGATGGCAAAATGAGTGGAATCCTTTAATTAGAAGGAAAAGTTTGACATTTTTATTTTAGTCAGAAAATGACGACTTTAATTAAAACTCAGTGTGCAAAAATTGCCAGTTCGTTAAGAGAAAAGTCAGAAAAAAAATCACTAAATGTTTCTTTCACCGATATTTATCTTAAGAATAAAAAAAATGATGTGTTAAACTGGCATCTAGATGGCTAATTAAATGTGATTCTTCCGCTGACATGGCATCAGTTTTTTTTAAAATTCAACACAAGTAAAGTATTTATTTATTAGGAAAAAAGACACAGATGAAGCAACAAAAGTAAAATTTCAACAGTTTTATCTTTCCTTTTGTCAAAATGCAAAAGCTGTTGAAAAGTGAAAGCTGGACAGACATAAAAACCTGAAATTTATACAATAATGGTTGAAAGGTTTTTAGATTTGGATAATACCAACTAGCATGAACAAGACTAACTTTCACTATCTTTGATTATTCTAAAATTGTGCAAAAAATGTAACAAAAAGTCACATTTTAAATATATCTTTATCAACTAAATAGGAATAATGTCTGGCTATTTTCAAATAACTATAAAATAGTTGGGTCCAAGGCAGATTTTCAGCTTTACAATTTGTATACATAATACATAAAATCATCTGGTGGGTAAGAAGCGTCCAAGATTAGCAGTGACATGTTGGAAGACAGATGCTAAAGTGGAAAAAAAGGACGCCTTGTGCAGGAAATGGAAATGTCGACAGATTTTTTATTTGTGCCTCCTGTAGGAGTTTCTAAATCTCACAGCCGCTGATAATAAACATCTAGTAAAGATCTGAAAAACATTTTAAAAGAACATTTAACTTTGACCAAACTGTGAACATTTAGGACATGTAAAGCAGCAGTTTGACAACAAAGAGATGCTGAAAAGTGTTTTTAAGACCTTTTCTTAATATGAGAGAATGAAAACTGTAAAGTTGCAGTCTTTGATATGTTCTAGTGGTTTTGTGGTGAAACTGAAACATTATCACACAAGCTCCACAAAGACAAAGTAGAGCTCCTTTGTTCAGTGCTGAAGTCACACAGCTTTTTTCTGGGTTATATTGTCAAACACACCAGAGACACGGAGCGATAATGTTGCAAACTCCTCAACACATCACTCCTCATTATTTTATAACAATTCAAATTTATGCAAAACACTTTAATTTACAGACTAAGACTGTTTAAGACATTTCCATCTGGATCTGGTGGAGATGATTTGTGATTTTGCGGAGGCAGTCAACACAAGATCTCAAATGTCACTGAAAACATCAGCAAATCTGGTTGACTTCAGCAATTTTGATCCTCTTGTACACTGATTTCTCCTCATTTATCACCGTGACATATTAGATTGCATATTGATGTGAACTGTAATATTTATAGTGAAATAGCACCCTGCTTGATATTCCTAATATGTTACAAACAAATAAGAGCAGATTTCCACATCGTATTTTTGCATCTTGTCACTTTCCCTTTTCAATATCAAACCACCAATCTACAACACTCCCAGTTGTGAGATTGTGGCTCTTTTAAACATGATCTGCATTTTGGGCTGTAGGTGATGAATGTAGGTAAAGTCTGGGAATGACCTGTCAGATATTTATTAAAGTTCAAAGCGATATTTAATCCATAAGTCATCCAAAGTTTAGGATTTTCTTTTTTTATTGACTCACTTCTTACTTATTTTCGCCTGCAGAAGAAAGTCATTAACAAACAGGAGAACGTGTACAGAGGTTATTGTTCTATAATCAGAGGAATGATTAGGCTGCATATTTGTAGAAAAACAAGGCTTCAGGTTTGTTTCAGACTGTAACTCATAACAGCAGCTTTTGTAGAGCAGAAATCCCTTTTTTAAGAGAATGTCCTGCAAGTGGCAGCAGCGCAGTTCCAAGTAGTCACTTAGAGATAGACACACTCTCACTGATCATCAACAGCATCAACATTAAACATTTAAAACTTATGTTCTAAGGCAGCTTAAAAGCAATGACACACAGATTTGTTTTTGCCAGAATCTGTGCAGATTCCAGGAACCGTCAGTAAAAGCAGGTGCTGTGAGCGCAAGTGAAAAATCCCTGCAGGCCTTTGGTGGATATAAATGTGTAAGTAAGGAGGATGGAGTCTCAATACTGTCTTATAAGTAAACAGATCCCAGTGAATCAAACAGTGAATGGAAAAGTAGAACCAGACGAAATGAGAATACAGTGGACAGAGAGATTTTAAGTTTGTGATGAATCTCGGTGCCCCGTGAAACACAGAATCCAAAGCAAGAAGACACTGAGAGACAGTATGAGCATATAAAATGTCACCATAAACCAAGACAGACAAGAATGTTGCATCTACAATTCTTAAAGGTAACATGCGAAATTTAAATTGTGCACATTTTTAATACTTCTGTTTGGGTTTTACTGTTGGATGCATTTTACAATGGCTGCTGTTAAAGACAAAGTGTTTTTTTTCTTTTACTTACCATTCAGAAAGAAAAAACTTGTTTCATTCTTGTTGGTTGTACTGGAGACTCTACTTCTACTTTTCAAAAATAAACAGCTGTGCGATTGCACATTTGTTTGCAGCCTTTTTCACGTGTGAGTGTAAATGTTGAGTTTTGCAGGGTGGAGGAACGTGGCCAGCAGCTTCTTTTGATTTAAAGTGAAAGCAGCTCATTCGGAAAGGAGCTGAAAATAGGCAGAACTGAGCAGACTAAAATCTCATTACCTAAAAGAAACGTGATGAACTTGTTTTGTGTATCCTACAGACCAATCCAGACCTGTTGAAGGATACATAATAGGTCACCTTTAACAACTTTCCATCCAGGTTTTTACAATGGTAAGAGACCAAACAGCAGTGACATCCAGTTGTTGTAAACCGCACATAGTTGTAATTTAACCATTCTCAACAAAGTAGCTCAAACATAGCAACCCTGTTGTAATGCATTCAACTTTGTTGTTATTGCAGCTGCTTTAGCCTCACATTATACTCAGTGAAGCCAGTTTTATATCATCCATGACGTTTCTTGCCAACGAGGCGATAAATGTCAAAATCAAAACCTTCAAGCTCAGCTGAAACTTGCAGCTTTGTACATTAACAAGCTAAATGTCTTCTGGAAAAATAAATATTAATCTCAATGACAGGAAAAATATTTGACAGAGGTAAGACAGAACTGTAATAAATGTCAAAATTGGTGGTGGAAGTGTCTTGCTATTGCAGACAGACGTGCTTAGGTAGTGCAGAAAATACATACAATAAGGGATACAGAGGTGTTTGTCTAAATTCTTAAACTTCACCTCAAAATACCTTGGTAGTCTAAACCTGGGCAAATATGAATGTGCCAACAGAACAATGTTAAAGCAGCTTCTCCAAACATTCAAAAGGTAAAAGTAAATCTGGATTTTATTTGGCCACAGAACATTTCTTCACTACTTTTCTATCAATCTGATATACAACCTCATCAATATGTAGGTTGGATTCCGTTTACATCTGTTAATGAAGTGCTGCATGTGCTTGAGTGTCAGCAGTTTAGTTTTCTCCAGCCCAAGTGTTACCTCAGGGGGCTTTGGTGTTTATTTTACAAACGTATGTACTTTAGGTGACACATCAGAATGTGTGAATAGATGTTTGCATTTAATCAGACTGTTTTGGAAGAGCTTCAGCAGGTTTGGGTTGGAGATTTCACTTTACAAATGAAAATCTAGCTTCTTTTTCAGGAGGCTCTGATGTTGCTAGGCTGAAATGAATGCAACTCATCCAGCTGACTTGTAAGCAATGTGTTTTCAGACGAGCCGAGGGGAAGTTTACCAAACCATCACATGTCAACAGCATGGAAGAAAATCATTTTACAACCTGAAAGAAAATACAGACTCTAACAACGTCCTTTTCTTCATTCTGTTAGACTTATATTTATGTGAAGGTGAAAAAATTCTGCCAAAGATTAATGTCTATGTGCCAATGTAGACACACATCCACATAAACTGGATGTGATGAAAACTTTGTGAAGACTTCTGAACAACTAAAGGGTGGCGGAAAATATTTTGCATGCAAACAGCGAAGAAAGATTTTTAACTGCAAGGAATGTTTGATTTTTATTCACACTAAACCACTATGACATTCACTTGATAATAACTTAATGATTACATGCATAGGTCTCTACATAACACATCTTATGATAATGCTGCTACTCTTTGATTATTAAACTTAAAAGTGACTGACCAATGCAGCATCAGTAAATTTCCTCAGCAAAATGTAAAAGTATCAGTGATGGTTAACCGTCACCAACGTCACGAACTGATTGCTAAGCTTTAGCTTTAACAGGAAAATATGAGTGTTAATGTAACTTCAGTCATGGTGTAGAAGTGTCACTCCTCCTTTTTCTGAATTAACAGTGCTTATACTACACAACATGCACAATATGGAACAAGCAAATTAAATAATTGACTTTTCATTCCCAATTGTTTTTTTTAAAATCAGCCTTAATTTCACATCTTTTGCTTCCTTCTGTTGGATAAATAAATGTGAGTATTTTGTCACCCAGAGCGATTGGACAGCTGTACAAAGTGATGAAGAGTTCAGCTTTGACTGAACAACTGAGTCTTATATTCTGTTTATGTATTTATATTTGTTCATTTGGGAAACGCTTTTATCTAAAGCGACTAACAACTGAGGTTATAACAATAAAGTTACAAAGCTACATAGAAAGAAGAGCATTTTGCCAGAGCTGACAGATTCTGGCACTTATACATCTTTTCTTGGATAAGTTTACACAACACTCCTCCTGATACAACTGTTTGTGTTGTAAGTTAGTCTCACAGAAGAACAAAAGAATAATGAGTGCACAAATGTATGCTATGAACTTTCTGTCTATCTTGGGCAATAGTTCTATATTTGGTGTATATCTTAAAACTAATGTTGCCATTCAAACTAATCTTCACAACATGAATACTGTATTCACTCAGCACTGGAAGAATAGAATACTCTATGTATCTACAAAGCAAAATAAATATGATAATATGTTTTATTGTGCCTGTGCACTTTGCTTTATTGAATATCAGGAATGTCTTGTTTTATCATCTCTGTCTGGTACATGTGAAGAACAGACACTAAAGCCGACTTTGACTTTGATAGTAAAATAACAATGAATCTCATAAACAAGCATTAAGATGGTTAATCAAATAATTCCTCTCTTGAACACGACTTCACCCTCATTGTATCATGGATCTAGGTGCTTTTAGTTAGTAGAAGTAACAGCTGTACTTTATGACTAAAACATGAGATTAGAAGATGCAAGCTACTTGGGAAAATTAACTATTAATTAATATTAAAATAATTATAAAGCTCATGTCCAACCTTTGAGCAAATATTTTTCTGGCAGCTGTATATTTTATACAAACACATTTGTCCCCGGTATAATGTTGTATTATCACAGCAGATACTATGTAACATTCTAAAGCAGAACAAAAAATTCAAATTAGATACTAAATAGACATTTTCAACAGTTTTAAATGTTTTATTTTAATTGCAAATGTTTTATATTGATAAACTTCAAATTTATGTGAGGACATAAAGAAATAGATTTGTTTATGAAATCTGTCTCTTAAGAAGCACGGTCTAACAACTTTTATTTTTAAAAAATTAAGTCTCATTCTAAACATGCAGGCTATCAGTACAACGTTTTATGTGGGAGGTCAGAGGTCACCATCATTCTAACCACCCACTGAAATCACAGTGATATCAACGCACAGATTTTAACCTCTTTGACACGACCCAGTGATTCAATCACTGCTGTATGTGATAGATCAAAATAACAGATTGACTTGTTTACTTGAATTTTTATCCAGCATTAAAATATTAGGATATACGCAGAAGTTTAATTTGGCTTCAGGGGCTAAAAGGAAAATGTGAGCATTTGTATCCAGGTAGCCTGATTATCTTTAGCCTGGCTTGGTTTGACTCAGTCAGGTCTGGTATCTTATCTTATCCTGATTACTGAATTATGCTTCAAAGATGTGCCGACTATTACTGTGCTGCACAGTAATAGTCTGATATTGCTGCATGAAATGTGGAGAAAAAACATTCTTAATTCTAGCCTGATTAGCCATATTGATAATAGACTAAAGATACGATGGAAAACTGAACATTTTAGGGCAGGAGAGAAAATGTCAGTCAGATATACAGGCAGTACAGAACTTATGGCAGTTAGTCAAGATGGCTTACGGTTTCCTGTCCAAGCTGGTGCCACTTCTCACAGTGAGGTTGACGGAGATGCAGCAAAGTGGCATTGGAAGCTTCACTGGTGGATCATATGGCATTATTTGTTAGATATTTCTGTTAAATATAAATGATTAAACTGCAGAAAAAAATCTGCTCTTAGGGCAATTTAATCAAAGGCTATTGACACAATGTAATACAACCTTTTGTTCAATATTTTTTAAAACTGCAATATACAACTTTTATAATTTTTTAAGTATGTTTGTTAAATCTATCACTATGAAAATATTGAGCTCCTCCACATCCTGCCTGTGCTACTAGTGCTGTCTGGAGAAATTCACTGCTCCCATCAAAAACAACCAATCACAGGAGCATCTTAGTGCTGTCAATCAAACTAGTGAACATGTTGCTAAATGTGCTAATGGGGGGGTTGCACACAGTCATGACCGACAGCAACATGACCCAGCTTTAGGTAGTGATTGGTTGTTACTAATTAGCACTATACGCACTGGAAGAAGGCAGAGGAGCTTGATTTTCATGTGACAGTTTCAACAAAAAATTTATTTTTTTTGTTTTTATGAAAGTTACATACTGCAGTTTGAATTCAAGCTTAAGCTTAAATAATGAAGTAAGAGGCTACTTTTCACCCTGCAGACAATGTAACAAATCCTAAAGTTGCTCGAATGTTTTTGATAAAATTTGATTTCTTCAGAGGCTTCATCCAGCATTGCAGAGAAAGAAAAGAGGTGTGAGTCACCTGACCTTGGGTGTCTGGGTTACTACCAAAGCTGCTTGACTGGAATTTCAAAGAAATAAAAAGGCATTTAAAATCTTTGTGGTAGTTTAGCAGTTGTTTTTGTGGAGCTTATGAATAATAGGTTGCGCTTTATTTCATAGACCTCGCTGACTTAATAAATACAAAGATATTTATTATTTAAAGTCAAAAGTTTTCAATTAAAAAGAACTCCAGAAACTTTAAATTTTACTCTGTGGTGAGTTAAAGGGAGATTTTTGATTCTCAGATGTGAGGTTCTGTGAAACCAAGATCAGTAGCAGTATCCTTCATTTGAGAAGTGAAGAAGTGTGAAGAGATGTGGAGGCCGAACAGCTGGTAAATTGGACCTGCAGTTTATTAAAATGCTTTCCAGTTCTCTACTTGTTTGGAAACTCAATTAAGTTATAGAACTGATCGACTGTTTGGGTGAAAAAAACAGACTCAAACTCAACTGTTTCTAACAGAACAATAGATGTTAAATACTTGCAGATAAATTTATTATAACTTTACAGGACATCAGATGAGTGTCACCTCAGTGTGCCAACTGCAGCCATGCTTTTAATTGTCTTATGGATGAAAAAGAAAAGTTTTTTTTAAACCTTTTTTCAGAAACCAAGTAGTCATCATTGTATTTTGTTAAATAAGATATTTCAGTTACCTGCTGATTATTTTATAATTATAGTTTCAGGCACAATTTTAAAAATGGAGTATTTTTAGCTTTCCCATATTTTTGTGTGGAGACATCTAAAGACATTTTTGGTGTTTTAACCTGTGAGACCAACCACAGCACCTTGCTACCTGCATCAGACACAAACATATCTTAACTGTAGCAAGGTTTCAAGAAAACAAAAGAGAAAAGGTGGGACAGCTTTTCAAAAGAGACATGATTATCCGAGAGTGACTCATTAGTAACCATGTTAATGAGCTTGTTCATTAGGGAGCAATTTGCTTATTTGGGTGGTGAGACAAACAACTTCACAATAGACAGAGTCATGAGGTGACAAGGTAGGCTCTCCTTTGCTTCAATAGAGACAGGATCTAATTTTCTCCAGCTGCTTTATTACATATCATAATATTAAATAACTGATGGTATAACGAGAAACTTTGAAAGATACAGACATAATTAACTTAATATAAAGAGCAAAACGGATAAATAAATAGGTGTGTGCTGTCATCTCAGTAAGAACTTTAACTCATATTGAAAAACCCAGACAGGCATGGAAAGAAAAATAAAAACTCATCTAAAAAAGAGTCCTGAACTGAGGCTCAAACCGAGATCCTTCCTGCTGTGAAGCAAGAATAATTACAGTGTAGACATGATCAGAGCTGCACAACTGTCCGTCATCACTAGACTCTGTGTAGATCCTCCTGTTCCTCTAATGTTGACTGTTTACTGAAATAAGGAATTACCTGGTGGAGAAGAAAACCTTATCGCTGCTGCATTTACTAAAGGAGATTATTAATCTGAAAATTAAATACAACCTCAGATTTGTTGAATAGTTCTTCACTCCAACAATCTGAAATACTATAATGCATTCAACACAAAATGTTACCAATGATATGATCCATCCATCCATCCATCCATCCATCCATCCATCCATCCATCCATCCATCCATCCATCCATCCATCCATCCATCCATGCCCACTTCCATAGCACAGCAATGATGCATTGCATAATACCATGCAGCTCTGTGACAGAATGAATTAGACATGTTTGTATTTCCGTCTCACAGCAATAATAGACCTATATTGTCTGTCCTGTGTGGTTCTTTGTGGTCCTGGTGTGAACCAGTGATGTGTCCAGGTTGTACCTTGATCTACTTCTGCTGAAACTGAAACCTCATATCTGCTGAAACTGAAACCTCATATCCTAGCGATGTTTGACTGTGATTTACTGCTGAAAACGTTCAGCAGGAGCAGTAGATAAAATGTCTTTGTAAAATATATCCACTAAAATTCACCACTGTTAAGATTGAAACCAACTCTTGAACTAACAGTAAATAAAGATTCACAGACTTTAAAACTCCAAAGGAGCTGGACACTTATTTTATTCTATTGACTAGCGTTTGACCAATTGTATTCCTTTGAGTTTCATGTCGCTTATAATGCAAGAAATCGAGTTTAAAACAGGGGAGACATTCTGCCTTTTGAAGACATTCATAATTTGACCGTAGATTCTCTGATGTCAGGAGCCATGAAGGTTCCTTCACTGACTCCTTTGAAAAACCACAGATCCACGCAGTAACTTTGAAAAATGTCCAGTCCAGCTGCGCGCGGTGAGACTACAACAAATCACAATATTACATAGAGTCCTAGTCTGGACAGGTCTGGACAGATGCAGATGTTTTGATGAGATGTTCTTTATTACACTCAGGCTCTCAAAGCAGAGACAGAAAGTGAAAATTACCTTGGAACAATTTCCTCGAAGATTATGTCGTTTCTCATTCTTCATCCAATGAACGTTCTTACTACTGTCAGCGGATCAGAGCGCACTTTGAGACTGTGAAGATCAAATTCATTTCGAAGAGAATGAGAAAATGTAGTGGAAGCTTTGGGACTTTTACGCACAGATAGTTAATTATTCTCGTGCCACACGTGTGTGCGTAAAGTGGATGTCCGAGCGCGCGCAAAGGCGGAACATCACTGCGGGAGCAGCTGTTCCCAGATGCGTTATTCGGAGTAGGAGTGAGCATTATGGACGGTCCATCGACTGATTTCACTGGAACCATTTTCCACCCAGCTTCCACGGTGGTCCACTATGGTCTCCTCCACGATTCCTGAATGAATTCGAACTGAAAATGATTCTATTTTTTTTGCTTCTTTTGTTTCTGCGGAACGTCATTTAGATCTAATAAGGATTCATTGTCACTGATGTTTCGCTCGATTATGGCTCTTTTTTGGGGTCCAGTAAGAGAAGCTCACAGCGTCTGACGCGTCTGCGGCGGTGAAGCCGGTGGAGGAGACAGGAGAAGGAGACAGGAGAAGGTCTGTCCCTCTCTTCAACTCGGAGCTATTACCACAGAAAAAAAGGAGCGCCATGGTGAACTCGCTCATACTGCTGCTCAGCTGGACGATGGTCTCCGGGGTTGCCAGAGCTCAGAATGACACGGAGCCGATCGTCCTGGAGGGGAAATGCCTGGTGGTCTGCGACTCCAACCCGGCCGCGGACTGGAGGTCCTCGTCCTCTCCGCTCGGCATCTCCGTGCGCGCCGCCAACTCCAAGGTGGCTTTTTCTGCAGTCCGGAGCAACAATCACGAGCCGTCAGAAATGAGCAACAAAACAAGAATAATCTACTTCGATCAGGTTAAAACCTTTTTTTTTATATTGTTGTGATAATTAATGTTATTAAAAATGTGTCTAAAAACTGATGGATGCGCACTAAACATCAGTTGTAATATTGTGTCAATATGTTTTCAGTCCAGTTTTACTCCTTTGGGTTTTTCGTAAAACTTGTCTCTGACGTGATGCAGAACGTTACAATGTCATTGCAGGTTTTATTGCAGCGGCACCCTGGAGTTTAGTTTGGCGGCTAGTCGCAGATAACACGCAGATTATGTGGTTGTCCGAAAGTAACTGGATCTTGAGTCCTGTATTAGCCCACACGTCCTTCCTACCATCAGCGCCATGTACGCGTAACGCTCACCCAGAGCCGGTTCAAGGCATACGCGAACAAAGCTGCGGCTTAGAGGCCCCCCTCCTCCCCCCGCCATTAAGGGGCCCCAAAGTTTAAACTTCTCACACAATTTATAGTTTTCAATGCTTATTAATTGTTTAACTTAAAGGACAGGCTTTTTTGAAAAACTCAAAACTATTTTTTTTAATACTTGAGGCTTTATTGCACAATAGTATGTAAATTATTTACGTATTTATAAACAGAAATGTATTCAGAATTAGCAATTAGAGTGAACTTTAAATACACAAAAACAGGGCTTTAAAAAAAAAATTTAAAACCAGCAACCTGCGTGTTTTTTTCTCAATAGCTGAAAAAAAACGTTCTGTGACTTTATGCTTATTGTTGTAGCTTCTGGATTTTCCTAAAGATGCTCATCATACATGGTGAAGGTTCTGCTGTGGTGTAACAAAACCACCAATGTCCAAACCTCATTTCATCATTATCTCACTGGAAGCACATCCTATATGGAAGCATCTTGCTGTCAAAAAGAAAACATTTTTTAAACGCTATCATGTTATAAATAATAACTATATTGTATATAACAAATGTGAAATTTCATCCAGAAGGTGGGGTTAGTTTGCTTTTAGTGTATGGATAATGAGGCTAGTACACATGAATTAATCAAGTTTTCCTACTTGATTGATCAAAAACTTGGACAGTTATGGATGTTGCTGCGCAATGTGGATGAAATCATATAGTATATGCGCACAGAATGGGACGGCACAGAAGGAAAAATCAGTCTAATCGTCTAGCTGTGCTGGCTTTCCTAGTGACCATTTAGGTTACGGGAGGCATCATGTGTCTCACCACCATAAATATGTTCAACATTAATATGTTGTGTCTCAGAGTCCAATAAAACATTTGCTAAAACTTTGTGATCCCATTAGTGTGGAGCAAAAGCAAAAGAGCGAAGCATTTATGTAAACCTGGACCTAATTTCATGTGGCCTGTTGATTCCTACAACATGCTCTCCATAGGAGTCACAACAAAGAGCTATCCATATTATTAGCCATTCATTTAGCATCACTTGCACCTCAAATTAAGCTGCTATGCCAACTTCTTTCTACAGTCGAGTACCATAAATGTAGCCAAAGCATATTACAGTCATCTGGATGAAATGATCACATCTATAGCTTTTAAAACTTTTAAAAGGTTTATAACTCAGCTCATTTGACTACCTAGCAAACATGTTACCTGGCAACCTTACATATGAGGAGATGATTTGGACCAGCACCCTATTTAATGCATGCTGTTATGATAAATGAATGTCTAAATGAGCGTGATTCATATGTTTTTACAAGAAGAACATTTGCTTATTGTTCCCAACGTTATGCCTACTGAAAGAAGTAGTCAAAAGCAAAAACACAGTTTGTGATATGTTTACTTGTGTATATGTATGAAATAATGTCAGGTGAACAACTCATACTCTGAGATATAACCAATTTTACCCATATTTAATGTGTTTATGCTATAATTGCAACAATAATAAGTGTCTACACAGAAATTTGACCTACTTATTTGTTTAGAATGTATAAATAGTCTCTGATAATAAAAATGAATAATTAATTATGAACCAATCTGTCAGAGAAGAGGGATGGTTTACTTTCTTGAGGTTTATGACTTGTTTTGAAAAAGAAAAATGCCTGAAATCACCCATCACTCTTAGGCTTACCTGGCATAAGAGAACATCAACTTTATATATTGAAGATTCAAATAGTTTTTTACTGAAGATGAAAACTGAAATTACATTCTAGAACTGTTCTGGGACATAATGCATAACTTGTTCTAGCCAAACAAAAGGCACAGTTAAGCCTCACTGTTATATCACTAAAAGTCTCCTTACTGTTATCTGTAATTATCAGAACACAAACTCCACCATAAACCGTTTAGATTCTCTTGTGGGATTTAAAAATAACAAGCAGATGCTCGTCTCTGCAGGAATCCGGAAAAATATGGTGGAAACGCACAAGACAGATTCCCTAAAATTACATTTTCCCCTTGGTTTCTCCTACACTACTGGCTCTAAAATTCATTTTTGAGTTTATAGCTTCTAGGGGAAAATTGCAACGCGTTGAGTCTCCTTGAGTTTTTTGCAAATGTTTTGCATTAAATAGATGCAGGAGCAATCCGCCCATCAAGTCCAGCACATTCTTGAGAAACTCAAACTTTATATCAGTTGTTCTCTCATCAGCTGTGGTCACACCTGATACAGAAGTAGTAAAATTGATTGAATGAAATATTCTCTATTGTTATCATTCAGATTATCAGAGATGTCCAGGTACTGACTTCTGGAGGCTTTACTTGGATTTAACTTGAAGAAAGTAATTTGAGTGGAAAAATCACAAAATGGAGTTTCTGTATCAGTAAGTGATGATTAAGACTTAACTCTAGTAGAATGATGTTTCCCTTTATCCAGTCAATTTAGAGATAAGGTAAATATTGATTAGATTATAAATTACAGTACAATACTGTTATGAACTAGCTTGGATTTGCTAGTATCAATATATTTCTTAAATCATACTCAGAACCACAAAAGTCAGACAAAGTTCAGAAGAGTTCATTTATTATTATATTGAAATAAAGTAAAAGTAATTTCACTTAGTAAGCTAAAAATATACAGCAGATCATTAATTCATTTTGAATTTCTTCCCTACACTCAGCAGACAAAGCGACTATTGGGATATGTATATCAATGCAACAGTCACTGTATTTTAAAGAAGCAAAATGATTTTTGATGAAAATACATGCTGTTTATATGAATATACAAATTAATTATAAGGACAGTCAGGCACATCTGAATAGAGGGCATGATTTCTACCTAGATTAGCCTTTGTGTGAAGCCAGCTGCACAACATGTGGCTTGTTTCAATTTTCTTCTACTTTGCACCCGTCACCACCAATATTTACTAGACAAATTTTTGGTGCCATTTGGTTCTAGTCCTTGAGATGGAGGTATTATATATTGCATAAATATTGTATTTTTATCATATTTTGCATCACTTTCATAAGACATATTGGATTTCAGGACAAAAGAATAGCATTTGAGGTCATTGTAGTGACAAGAAATGTCAAAATACACCAAAAGAGACTTGACAATTTAAAAAGCTCTAATGTGGTTGGTGACAGGCATAACTGGAAGCAGATACAGATTATTGCCTTAGCATTCTTGGACTGTCCCTGTAGTCTGAGCATGACAGTCTGAGCCCAAACATGAAAAAATCATAAAAAAAAATACACGTCACGTGTTAGGATCCCTGAAACTGTCGTCTGCCGTGATCTTTTGACGTCTCTGCATAACGATCTGGTGTGAATTCAGCGAATCCCATGAGTAGATTTGCGAAGGCTTCTGATTCAGCTTACGTTGGTTTTTGAGCAGGTGCAAATCAGGAGGGTGTGAAACTGCAGGTAGGAAGAGAATTGCTGCCTACATTAATAAAAATCCACTAGCCTTCTCTTTCCGTTTTGCTTTAGACACCTTGGCTCTGATGTGACTGTAGTGTGCAGAAAAACCTTTTAGTGACACCATGAGATGGTTGTAAATGGTCAGCTGGAGATGTTGACGCGCATATTCAGGTTGCATAGATTTCAACATGCAAATGTCTGAAAAAATATTTATTTGTCTACATTCTTATTGTCAGTAGGTTATTTTGTGTACAACATGACGAAGCCTCTAGATTATTTCAGGTTTGGGGTTGACAATGGAAAATGTGATGTGGCCATAAACGATGAAACAAATAAAAACCCTGGAAACCTTTGAATGCATTTTTTAATCTACCTAAAAACAACAGTTAAATGTTTGGCGAATTGGGTCATTTCCGTGTCTGACCCTATAGGGACACTTACAGGGGAGAATGTGGCATGGTTGATAACACTTTTTATTTAATCACAAACGCTCTTTGAAATAAGACCTTTATTGAAGTATTGAATAAATAAGGACCATTCCACAATACATACTGTTTTTGCTTTTTCCCTTTTCTCCCAGGTGCTTGTGAATATAGGAAACTACTTCACATTTGAGTCTGTCTTTCTTTCCCCAAGAAAAGGAGTCTACAGTTTTAACTTCCACGTCATTAAAGTGTACCAGAGCCAAACTATACAGGTACTGTCTTCATTTAGTTCAAATGTATTATAGTAATTCTTCTAAAAAATATTAGCTGACACAATTATATCAGCTTTGAAAATGATTAATCATCAAAAACTTTAAAAAGATGTGCTCTAAATATCACTTTAAGCAAATTTGCTTAGGAGAAAAATGGGTGAATTTAGCATTTTATACTTAGGCCACCCTCAAGGTGAGCACGAATGATACAGAAGTAAAACAAAAATATCTGATACCTTCATTTTAGGATGCTTCCTTTCAGTGGAATTAGTAATAATGCATCCATGACACGTGGAAAAAATTACTTATTTTATAAATGTGGTCTAGTGGAAATGCCAGCCATAGTCAAAACAACTTGAAAAGTCTGAGGTTCGTTCCTAACCCAGCATGGCTGGATTGTTAGCCGGGTCACTGAACCCATTAATCACAGTTAGATTTTTAACACCTTCTAAAGGACCATAGTTCAGGTGAACACGATATAATGACATCTTCTAGAAACACACCACATTAACTAAAAGAAGTGCCAGTTTGCAGATTGATAATCCTTTGATGGCACACTTTTCTCAACCTCACACACTCCTTATGCAGACGTATCTATAATTATGAGATCACTAATTGGTCAAAAGATTTGAAAAACCTAAGTTGATAAGTGTGTAAGGTACATACGTGAGTTATATTCCCTTCAGTGCCTTCATGGGACTGAAAAGAAATAAGGCATGGTTAACTGAAGAACCATGTTGATGTAGTGCAGCAGACAATAAAGCCTAAATATAATATCATTCAATCAAAAATGTTATACATTCATCACACCAAAGGGTTTGGACTCTGGGCAGTTTTTAGTCAAATAAAAAAGGCAAGAGGAAAAAAGATCACAGCATATGCTGAAAAGATATATTTATCAGAACTTATGTTTTGCTAAATCAGACAAACAGTACTATCAGAACCAGACTAATAGAATAGGTGTTTTGTTAACCAGCATAAAAAATCTTTTCACCAGGTATTCGTCATATCAACCACAAGACATCTCTGTCAGCTCAGGAAGGAGCCGTTCTTACTGCAGCAGTTTAAGTAGTGGTAGCAATTCACCTTGGATTTTATTGGATTTTTGCTTTTCCAATGCCCCACTGCTCCTTTAAATCTCATTAAATTGGTTTAGTAGTCTAGACCACTGGTTTCCTAATTCGGGGTTGGAACCCTGCTGGGGTTTGTGAATCAGCAAGTGTGGAGTCCAGGACCCCTCTGCACCACACTGATAATAGAAAGCACACTTATGCTGTGAATGTTATATGTCAGTGTTAAATAGATAAAAGTAACACATTTGCTCATGATTATGTTTCTATTATCAGAACACTCTTGTTTAATTGACCTTCTGGTATGATTAACTGGTAATGATGGTCTTTTCCACCAGTATTCTGTTGCTCAGAGCCTGAGAAGTTTGGAAATCACTGGTCTAGACAAAAGCAGGATCAAAGTGTGTATAAAAATAGTCCCATAATAAATTGAACTACACTTATTTGAATAATCATTTAATACAAAGAAAAACAACAAATTACAGCAATCAAATTTTAGACAGAGAGGAAGTTGGGTTCCTTTGTTGTTCAAGTAACCAAAAGTCTCCATCACAGAGGAAAGCATCTTGTTTCTTGAATGTATTGCCAAGGCTGTGTTTCTGATTTCACATTTTCACATTGTTCTTCAGAGGCAAATATATAAAAGTTTGAGGAAACATTTTTTAACTTTTTCAAAAGTCCTAAACTTCTGGTATTTTAGTCTCAAAGCAGCCAAAAGTGAGTTGTTTCCCTGAAAGTTCATCCAATTTGAAAAGCTCACCTGAGGATGCAGTCAAACCTCAGACTGACAGAATATTATTCTATATTTACCAGCACACCCTGTCATAACTTTAAATGTCTGTGATGCAGTTTAATGCTTGTTGTTTGTACCTTACTGTCATTAATTGTTACTTTCTTGTGGATTATTCAGGTTAACTTGATGCTAAATGGAAAGCCAGTCATCTCTGCCTTTGCAGGGGACAAAGATGTGACTCGTGAAGCTGCCACCAATGGAGTTCTACTTTACCTTGAAAAAGAGGACAAAGTTTACCTGAAGCTGGAAAAGGGAAATCTAGTGGGCGGATGGCAATATTCAACGTTCTCTGGCTTCCTCGTTTTCCCTCTGTAGAAGAAAATTAAAAAGCAAGAAAAAAGAAAGGACCATTGTAAGTCTACAGACTTCTTCATAATGTGTTGTCACAGTATAATCAAAACATTGCTGCTTCATCTGCTGGATTCAGCCAAATGACTGAGAAATGACATGAATAAACACATCACTACATGGAAAGGAAGTGACTTTGGAAAATGCTCAGATCCTGGGGAGAAGTCAGGTTTGGATCAAAAAGACTTGAAATATTCCTAATCGCTACCATGTGTTTCTGCCACCCAAGCAGCCCCAGAGAAAAGTACTTGTAAAAGACACTGTTCAAACTTTGATTTGCTGAAATATGCTTAGGATGCTGTGATTTTTTTGTGTGTGTCACGATTATGGAATTTAGTTCCATCTGCTTTTGTTGGTGTAAACTCTATTTGCCTTTGTTGGTTGTATCAACTACCATGACCAATGTATACATATGAGAACATGAGCGCAAGGAATCTTAATTAGACCAGTAACACAAAATACTCGGTTTCTGGGTTTGTTGGAGCAGTAACGTATTTCAAGACATAAATGAACTAAGGCACTTCTTAGCATGCTAACAGAGGCTCAAGTTCTCTGAATGCCTACTTTTATAAATGTCTATTACTCCCTCCAATTTCAATGTTGTAGGAAGATATGCTGCGATGCATGAAAAGGATCCAGAATCTCCTTTCCACCCATAAACACAGAAGCAGACAGAATTTCATGAGCTATCGCTCAGCTAGCGTGCTATTGATTTTTCATATATGTCAAAAAATTCCATAGCATGAGCGGTGTAGCTTTTACACACCGCGTACACTACATGTGTACCACCTCAACGGTGTTTTTGCAACTGCTACTCATTATTGCAACAGTGGCACAACAACCTTTTCACATTCAACACAATGTAGACAATCTGTCTGCGCTAATGAAGAATCACTCACATCAAGCTGCCAGATGCTTGAAACTTAAGAAACTGACAAACTGTACTTTATGACTAACAGAT
This sequence comes from Micropoecilia bifurca, assembly GCA_903067075.1. Lineage (NCBI taxonomy): Eukaryota > Metazoa > Chordata > Actinopteri > Cyprinodontiformes > Poeciliidae > Micropoecilia > Micropoecilia bifurca. Next base: position 9,407 of record CAEGAF010019907.1, on the reverse strand, counting down.
ATCTGAGTTGACCAGATAAGAATTTAGTGTAGGGAAAATACTGATCTCATCCAAGGATCAGTATTTGAGGACTTTACTGGGGAATTTAAATCCAAATTATTTGTGGAAAATTTGCCTATTTACAGACTTTTTCACAGCGCATACTTAAAATATTCAAAAGAAATGCAACTTTGGAAGCTGAAATACTTGTGTGCAATCCTTCCTAAAACAATATTGCGTTGCATTTGTAAACCAGCCAATCCAAGAGTGCCATTCATTTTCCTGGTTTCAATTGGCTGTACCCCCAATAGTGAAGACCATAGATGTTTGCTCCTGCGGTAATGTCAAGACTGTTTCCACTGTGCGCATTAATACATATTAAATGCTGTGTTTGAACGATCAGAGGGGTCATTAAGTATTTGCAGATTCACGAGTTGTTGTGGTCCCTGACTTCTGGAAAATGGAGTTTAGATCTGTGATGTCAGGTCGAGCTTTACGTCTAAGCCGTACTTGCAGATACTAGTGAGCCTCTGCAGTTCTATAAATGCTAAGGAACATTTTCATAGTTTTCATGACATGAGTTCAGTCAGCTCTGCTGCTTGGGTCACACTTTAGGTACATTGTAATGTTACAGGACTTCAAATTAATTTCTTCATATAATCACTAATTTATTTTGTCCCATGTCTTAAAGTCGATCACAACTGATGGCCTGCATTATATTCAGAAAACCAAGTCAAGACAAAATGAACAGCAACCTTAATGAATGTTATATTTAACATTATAAATTCCTGGAACAAAAAACATATATCTTACCAAGTGCTATTGCTTTGTTACATAACGTGAAGTGACTAATTTGTCAAGCATAACATTATGTTGTACAGTCTATTTTAAGAATTGATTTATTTGCTTATAAGTAGCAAGTATTGTTGAAATATAAATGTTAGGGCATGGGCTGCTGTTTCCAACAGAGATTCCAAATCCACTTTTGGCATTAATTTAAATTTAACTAGACTTTCAGAGGAACAGAAAGGATTGTAAAATAAAGAATTTATTATAAGGTGCTCAGAAATCTGATGTCCGAAAATTTTGCTGAGTCATATTGTAAATTTGTGATATGTCTGACCTTAAGAACCATAAAATTACTACAGCTGAGAAAACAAACATTCAATAAAAGGTAGAAGACAAGCAAAATAACCACAAACATATTCCATCCATATCCCTGTTCCTGTCTATCCATCTGGTGTTATCCTGATTGAGCAGGTCTGTAATTAAGGTCAGGTGCCGTGTAATCCAGTTGGCAAGTGAGGCCTATGCTTCCACATTCCTGGCATCATAATCTAGCTCTGGGGATGACTTAATTTCTAATAAAACTTCCTTATTTTAACCTTATGTGTGCAAACAGCTTCTCTTTTTGCACAATCAGCTTGTGGTTCATGAGCCTTAAAGCTGGAAGGGCTGGTGAACATGCATTTAACTTGTAAATTCTTGCAGCAGCCTAAGTATAACAAAACCTCTGTTGAATTTAAACATTTAAATGTTGCTACTCAGCTCTGCGTGTGATGGCTTCTCTGCAAACATAGAAGCAAATTTACTCCTTTTGTAAACTATGGAGGTCACGATTAGCATTGTTTCAAACAGAAAAAAATCCCACTTTCTCATGTGAAATGCTGTCTTACACTAATTAAAGTAATGGTTCTTAGTTCTTGTGCATTATTCCTTTATTTTCTTGTTTTTGAATGATGAACCATCCTAAATATCACAATCATTCTGTAAGAAGCTATAAAACAAGGAGATGGACTGTAAGGTAAGAGGTGATATTTATCTTAGCAGACATTCTGATAGTTTACAGTGACACACATCAGAAACTGTTGGAGAAAATAAGACAGGTTTTAACAGTAAATCCAGAATATTCTCTGATAAAGTTTTGTCCCAAAAGGTTCTTTCCAAAGAACAAAACAATAAAGCATTTATCAAACTCCTCAGTAGAGCTTCATGTTGGTTTGTTGATTTTAATTGTCACAGAATTGAAACAAATGAAATGTCTATCAGCTCAATTCCATTTATTTGCTGATGGGGTGAAATTCCTTGCTAATGGTTGACAGTGCTGCTAAAACTCCTCTGGCTTCAGTGGGTGATTATTTTAATATTTCTACAAATTATTTTTTCAGTAAATGTTTAAAAGTATACATCAGTGTATTCGTGTACTAAAGAATAATAACAATGAATGATGATTAAACATTGTTTTTTTAAACGGATTCACATCTTGATAAGCTTAAATTGCATGGAAAAAAACATTTACACAATGGGCATCTTTTTATTTGAAATCCACAAGCTTTTTTATTTCTTTGGGACTTTATGTGTTGCACATACAAATACAAAGTAAAAGGAAAATTAAAACACCTCCAAATTCATGCGCCACAACTTCACCTGCCCTCCTTTACCTCAGATTAAATCCAGTGCAACACCAAGCACTGTGTCTCTCCTATTCACAGTTCAGTATTTGTAGATTCACCAACCTGCAGATTTTTCTGTGGATCATAACTTCAGATTTTTCCCAGAAAATCTGAAAGAAGATGCAGCTTGTGAAGCTGAAAGCGCCATTGTGAAGTGCCATTCATGTTCCCTGCTGCTGATTGGCTATCAGCTCATGTTGCCATGATTGCAGAATCAAAGAGGCGTGGCTTTCAACTCAGAGGGGATTTAATCTGGGATGTTACCCCAGGGATGTTGCAATCTTGTGCTTTAAATCCAAGAAAAAAATGTTGTTAAACATCCTCAGCATCTTACTAAATGCTTTTCTTTACTTTTATTTCCGTTTTGGTGTCTCAATTGCTTGTCTAATTAAGTGTTTTCAAACCAGATAGTGCAGAGTACTTGGTTTGACATGATACGTAGACATGAATACGTCATAATGTTTTCTTATTACTTATTCTGTGTAGAATGTATCACCATTTTTATTCAACACAATCAGATTTCAAAAGCATCTCAGCATAGCTGTGACTGAGTCATTTGGCATTTATCAAACTGCCAGTCAGAGTTGTTTGGTGGAAAGAAGCACTGTACTGCTGCAGAGCACTGAATACTAAACTATCATGAATTGAAAAAATAAATTTTGTTCATTCATGTTATGCATACTGCTATTTCTAGTCATGGATACAGTAATGAGATAAAAGAACATGAACTCTTTTTGATTCTAGTACCTGGACACTGAGTCAGTCATCTAAGGTGGGGAGTTGGGGAACATTTTATTTAAAGAAAATGCAGCAGCATCTGGACAGTTTTCTAATGACACAAAAGTACTGTTCATATATCAAATATAAAATTAGTATTTCAGAATGATGAAAAATGTGGATATCCAAGCAATAGGAAATATATTTGAGGCATATAACTGACGACATATTTTATCTTCCTCCTCCTCTAGATAATCGGGTCAAAGGTTACGGATCTTCCTATCGAACCCCTGGAGACTAATTTAATCTCAGACTGAACTTGTTTATGTGAATAAGCCTTCATTTCATTTGAATTTTGCTCAAATATTGTTTTTATTTCCCTTTTTTCATTTTTACTCACTGTTTGTAGTTCTATGTTGATTTTCTCTCACGTTTATCTAAAGATATCACTATTTAAATTCATCTTTCCTTACTGACTTTCAAGATTTCTTTGGCTCACTTGGTTTGTAGGTATATGCCTTTTAATTATGTTGACCTCTGAACTTTGACTGCTCCCCTGCAGTTTTTCAGCCTTCCTTTAGTAGGTTTGCTGCTATTTGAGGTCATTGTCCTGCTGCGTTAGCCCACTTCTTTACAGCTTCAGCCGTTGGACAGACTGTCACACATTGAACTCGAAGGTACTTTGGTATAAAGGGGCTCAGATTTACTCAAAGACTGTAAAATAAGACACCAGGTGACAGTTGGCAATGAGGCTTTAGTACTGATATGCTAAGTTTAGTTTTCCCTAAACATGCAGCACTACTTTGGTCTCTTCTATGCACAGGATATTGTTCCAGACATCTTAAAAGTTCATTCAGATTCTTTGTAATGTCTTTAAGATTAGCTGAGATGCAGTTTTGCAAAGCAAAATTGCTCTGCCCTTGTTGTTTAGTGCAAAGATGCTTTCTCCTTGCAACACTTCCTTCCAAACAAGCTGAACCGTGTTCCATGTTTTCCAGTTGTGCTGTCATAAACTAACTTTTAATATTTTAACAGATGTGGTTTCTGAGACTGAACTCTGGGGGTTCTGATCATGTTTCTAAGGATTATACTGTTTTACCAGGAAGCTCTCTTAAATGTTTTCCACCTGTAAAGATTTTTTTTTCTGTTTAAAGACTGAATACAATTATCTAGTGAATGGCTTCATAAGTTTTCCCAAACTGATTGGCAGCAACAGTTGCTGGTCATTACTGATGTTCTTCTTCCTTGGCGTAGTTCTCAGACACACATTATACCAAAACCTCTCCATTAGAGTAAAACTACTGCAGCTCTGTTAATCAAGTGCTTTAATTAGCACCACCTGGTTACTGACTTCATCACATTTCATGAAAGCACCAAGGTTGTTCTGAGATTTCCACGCACAGCTTTCTAATGTTGGATTTGTTTTTGTTTTTCAGAAAATGACCGTAATAAAACTTTCTTTTTGTTCTTATTGAACAACTAGATAATGAAATTTGTTGAAGCAGGTGTATTTAATTTTAAGAGCGTTTGTTGGAACAATCCCCATCCCCATAATGACGTTGCTCTTAAAGATATATGTTGGGAGATTTTCTCAACTGAAGTCTAATTTGTTAACATTTTAACACATAGTTTCAGGCAACCTGTTCTGGAAATGAGAAGTTTGTATTTCTCCAATTTTTTTTCCAGATTCCTATAAAATCAAGCCTGTTCAGAACCTCTCTTAGATTTTATGATTTATTGATTGATGATTTGAGGATATGATGACAGAAAAAAATATAGTAGAACGCAGAAATATTGTAACATGGAAAAAGATATGGCGCCAATAAAGGCGTTCAATTTTGACCCACTTCATAAAGTAAAGTTTTAACATTCTTTCAAGTGTAATCATCCTGTTTTGTTCAATTGAAAACATATTTAATATGTTTAATATGAATTAATATGAATTTATGAAATTCATATTAAATTTATTTAATATTTAATATTAATATTTAATTCATTTAATATGAATTTAATAGTCTAAGAAAACCATCTTTGTGGTAAGATGGTCGACCTTCTTGACACAGGAAAACTTTAAGAAAATGGCTTCTTGCCAATTAATAAGTGATCATTTTGATTGATTGATAAGATAATCTTTTGGTGAACTCATTTATATTTTGCAGCCCTGATTGGGATGTAATGCAAAGGCACAATGTGAAGTAACTTCATTCAAAAAGCTGTGGCGTGCTTTGAATCTCTAAACTAATTCTGACCTTTCCACCGGTCTCTTTGAGAGCAACTCTGATGTACGTTTAAATGCATTGTGTTTTACTTTTTCAGCACTTAAAGCTGATTGTTTTCAGCTCTCGGTTTTAGTTTTACAAAGCACCTTTCACTTTGATCGCATCCAGCGGGAAACAGCACCTGAATGGAATAACAACTCTGCATTAATCCAACAACAAAAACATGAGCCACTTCTGAATGCACACACATTCACATGGTTGTGTCTTTTTCTCCACAAGGACTTTTACATTATACAATCCATTCTTCAGTCCTTTTATTTTCATGAGTTATTTTCTGACAGTAGTCTAATCTCACCCCAAAACCAAGATCTAAACCTAAGAGTCAAGTTGTCGCTCTTATTATTCTTTTCTTTCAGCTTGGACAGTTAAAAAACAAGTAAAGATCCCAACAAAATAGATCAACTTTAAGGAGTAAAACATGAACTATGAGCTTAGACAGCAAGACATTAACGCAAAGTGACACTTTACTTGACTCTACCAGTAAAAGCTGATCATTGGGCAAAGATGGCATCTCCAAGAACTTTTCAAATCTCCAGCAGATGATGGGACAGGTGAGGAGTGGATGGCCAAGCCCTCCAGCAAAGATCCTCCATTCAGGAAAGTTCACACACACACGAGACACATCCACACAGCTGGATCCATTACTTGAACAGAGGAGTGTTTGGTTCTTAACCCCTACTGATGGGAGAACTGTCACTGAAAGACGAAGTAAAACATGAGTTGCTTACTCTTTCTGCATGTTTTTCTTATTACAAATATGCAAAATAAGCTGTGGGGTAACATTTCGAGATTCAGTTTATAAACTATACCAGAAAACAGAACCTAGATTTTTATGACTTTAACAGGTCCTTTGCAGCTTCAGAGGTTGCTGATCACACTCAGATGCAGTTTTTTGGCCCATCAGATTTCCACTAACATTATCCTGTAATTTTACAACTAATATGTGATGAAGGGGGATATAATAGCTTTAAAATGTGCTTAAATTACAGTGGGAGCTGCTTTCTCTCTAGCCAACACCATTTGGTCCAGTGAATGAATAAAAGGACAATCCAATTAGTAATACTTAAAAGGTGTTAATTCCTTGTAATCCTCTCCTCTGTATTACCAGCGGCAGGATTCATCTTGAATCGGTAAACAAGTGAGGAGATAAGGCAGCTTCGTGCTTCAGGTAGCAGAATATGAGACTTACATGATTCATGAGATCAGAATCAGCCTGTTGCCACTTGGAATGGGTAAACACAGCAGCTACAATGCAGAAAGAACGGGGGGGAAATAGATTTTATTGTGATTCCTTATAAAAACTCTGCAAAAAGCCATTTCTTTATAAAGCCATTCCTTATGGTTTTGCTGATGTCATGTGTAAAATTTGAACATGCAGGATTAGATCTAATACCTGGGGCTATTTGTGACTGAGGGCTGAATACATTTTGAGGTGTGATTATTACTGAGGCCCCAGAGCCTGAATTTAGTGTCTTGGTTAGTTTCAAACACACTGAGCGTCTTCATTCAGATCATTACCACACATTAAAGCAGCAGCTTCATTGGTATAAACATTTAGCTTGTGGCAGAGTCATCCAGCATGCATTGCTGGAAAAGTTACTTGTTACACTTGGGAAATTTAATGCCCTTGTTTTCCAAAAACAGAAACTAATCCCATGGGGGATTATTACAGCCCGAATATGTAGAACACCGGAATAAAACAATAGAGACAAAATCATGACAAAAACAAATTTTTCCACATCAAAGTGCTCCAATCATTTTCGACTCTACAGGAGATGTAATAATGATAATGACTAGCCAAACTGCAGTTTCTAGACTGAATTAGCAATTACAAAAATAAAGTATTATAATGAAACAATAGACGTAAAATATTCATATGTGATTATCCCATCAGTGCATGGAAATCATGCTGGCCATCATTTCCATTTCTTATCACAGTTCAATTTACTGTGATAAATAAGAAAAAAACCTTAATTCAATCCATCCATTCGTCTAGAAAAACCTTCCAATGGAGCCATTCATTAACATTTCTGTTCAGATTACTGAACCATCTCAGATGAACTTCTTTCGATGTGGAGGACCAGCGACTCTACTCCAAATTTCACCCTGGAGCTTCTTTTGCTTGATATTTAAAGCAGAACTGAGCCACCCGACCTTAACCTGTACTGGAGGAATATTGAAACCCCTTCAAACTTTGATTAGATTTATGTTGATGTCTCTAAAAGTCACAACTTATTATTTCACAGTAGGATGTAAGCAAAACCGCACTTTTTTTTCTAAGTCTGCCTCAATAAACAATGAATCAATTAATGAGATCATAATTTTTAGTTTACTTTCCTTCTCTCTGTTTCTTTTTCTACTGGACTGAGACTGGATAACACAAGCTTTGAGTCCGTGCATCAGACACCTCCCTTTTCTTTCTGTAGCGTAATGAGGAGTGAATTTTCATGTCAGTTGCATGGTCTAATAACAGAAAGAATGTCATTTTATTTATTATTTTTGAGTGCTTTCTTATTAATTTTGTATATTCAAAAAGTCTTCAAGCCTCAACATTAAATGTTATTTAGAAATTCCATTATATTGTTCTTTAAGAAGGTGTATTTGCCATTGTCATTATATTGTTTTTTTCCAGAAATTACTGTGAGAAACAATAAATCTTGTTGTTTCTCACAGTAATTTCTGGAAAAAGTTTAACATCCTGCAATTTTTTTTTATTGTGGCAAGACTAGCACTATCCAAATAGCACAAACAAAGCTGTTGCCAAAGCATTATTATAATGACTTCAAAAGGCAAATATTTTTAATAATCAAACCCAAGAAACCTAAATATGAATCCATGGATGGTTGCCGGGAATGTGAACCTTTAGCTCTTGCTTTGTTTACACAACGATGAGATGGTTAAAATGTGCCTTGCAGGAAATGATCTTAAACTTTCCATGTGGATGTGTCCACCAAACTCCATGTCCCCCTCAGTAGATGAACCAGGATAGAAATCTGTCCCTACTGTTAAACAGACAAGGCAAAGTCAGATCCACTCCTCCCAAATCTAGGGCTTGACCGTTGCAGTTTTTTGAAAAGTTGTCTAATAGCATCATGCGCTCGGTGCACAAACCAAGAACACTCTGTAGCATCTTCCCTTGGACCTGCCACTTTCCAGTGGAGTCTCTTTTAATCAAACCATAAATTTGATAATGTTTCATTTTCCCAGTCAGCTCAGCTAAATTTTGTGTTTAATACTGGTGCATTATGCATTAGGAAGATCAAAGTATTGGTCATTAAATAATAATGTGTTTTGATCCAAAGACAAGAAATGAAAGCCAGGAGGAGAAAGCCATTTTTCAGAGCCATTTCAAACTGAGTTACAAACAAATTTATGCATGAATCGACAAGGTTGCTGTGAAATTTGTACTTTTGAGTCGCCATGCTGAATATGTAAGTGCTGTATGCAAATAAGTTTGGAACAGAACGGTTGATTGTTGGGTTTAGAAATTGTAGAAGCCAGGTTTGCATGCAGAGCAATTTCTCAGAGGGCCTCTGTGCTTACAACAGGCTTTGTTCTGATTTCTACACCTCAGAAAAATCTGGTTTGGTTGGGCTCAGAGGCCGCGGGTTTGGGTCAGAGGGGCTGCATGAGTAACTGAAAGACACAGTAACAATATTTGAACTGGCTCATTATACACATTTATACCTTTATAATTAATGCAGCTGTCAAGATCCAGAGGGAGTTAGAGCTACAAAATGATAGATAATTTAGATATAAAAACATTTTTCATTCTTTGCAAAAAGCTCCATCTCGGTCAGATTGGATAGCGTGTCAGTTCTTGGCAGTTATTTCCAACTGGAGCAACTGTAGGTCCGGACTTAGACTGTGTCATTTTAATATCATCTGAATTGTCTTTTTAAAAAATATATAATAATAATAATAATAATAATAATAATAATAATAATAATAATAATAATAATAATAATAATAATAATAA